>PVKM010012342.1:0-32002 GCA_004027735.1 Carollia perspicillata | reverse complement strand
GCTAACAGAGTGCTTATTTCAGCATCAACTGATTTAACTTCCCAGTGCGATCCCCTTGCCTGGGAGACTTGGCCGTGGCAAGGACTCTCTGTTGGGAGTGCTCCTAAAGACTAATGCTGGGCAGTCACTTTGTCTTCAGACCAAGGACACCATAGACCTCTGGGTCTGACTATGTTGTGACTTCTCTTTATTTCATTTGCTAATTAAAAAGAAGTAACGCTTGTTTTTTTTTTCCAACAGGAGTGAAACCGCGGTCTGGTTGGTCTATTGATCCCTTTGGACATTCACCAACAATGGCTTACCTTCTAAACCGAGCTGGATTTTCTCACATGCTTATACAGAGAGTTCATTATGCGGTTAAGAAACATTTTGCTTTGCATAAAACGCTGGAGTTTTTTTGGAGACAGAATTGGGGTATGTAGGATTTGATTAAAGTTGAAGTTCTCACTTGACCTAGAAGCTATTTCATAAGGGTTGTGAACTCATGCTATTGTGGGTTTTATTCAGAATTTCAGTCTTGAAAATCAGGTTGCCTGAAGGGACACATTCTTGTTTTTCCTATGTGTGCATGCCAGAATTCTGTAAGCAATGGTGAAAATATTTATCTATAGAACTTTGTAGACTCTTATGCATAAAGGAATAAGTAGAAGGAATTAATCATTTGCAAATACTTTCACTTCTATTTTAAAAAGCACCTGTTTTATCACAAAATTGAGCGTGTCTTAGAACTAATGTCAAATCATTTATCTCATATTCAGTCAGTGTTTTTTTTCCTTCTTTCTTTCTTGTCTCTGCATCTAGTAAGAATTGCCTTTTAAAACCATAAACCTATTCTCTGAGATCAGCTCTTATATTACCCATAAAGTAAGCACTTTCTTACTGTGTTTTGTGGACACTCAGGCTTTCAAAGGCCATACTTCTGCAGCTCTTTGTTGGGGGAGAAGAGACAACATTTAGGTCTCTTGGGAGGCTTTTTCTTTTCCCACCCCTATTTAAAATTCAGAACACTTTATTTTAAATTTATTTTTTTATTTATTGAGTCTTTATTAGGGGTCATGCATTGTATTATGTGCCTTGTACTACCTCTCTCATTAGATCTTCAAAATAATTCTTTACATTAGGATCTATTATTATCCCTTCTGTATAGTGAAGAAGTAGAGGCTTAGAGATGTGAAGTCATTTGGCAAAAGTCACATGGGGAGTGGGTACAGAGCCGAGACTTGAATCAGTTTAGAAGCTGAGGCTCCTAACCCTTGTCACATACTACCTTCCCAGGACTGAGTTCTCAGATTTCTTCTGAGAAAAAGGATTTAGTTGCTAAAACAATGTTCAGAATTACTATGTTACATCATACTTGCTTTCCTGTGTAATCTAGTTCCCCCTCCTAAGTGTTTTAGAAAAACCATTTGTAAATCTAGATGTAACTTTCTTATACGTACTGCTATACTACTATGTTTCAATAAGGAAAGAAGACAGCTATATAATGTTTTATTTTGGAAAATTAAACCCGTAGGGAAAACAAGAACTTATAGAGGATTTGATCAGATGCAAAGGAGCATATTGATTTTTCTACAAAAGGATTCTTAATTTGAGGGAGCCCTGCTTAAACTATTGCCTACATCCCAATTCCCCGTAAATATTAGTCAACGAGGAATTACTGAGCACTTTTATATAGTTAATACCGAGCTTGGAAGAAAATAGAAAATGTCTTTGCCTGTAAGGAAATTATGGTCTCATCTGATAAAAAACAACCCTGCATGTAGCAGAAAAACTAGAATTTGTAAGTGGACCGCTAAATAGTGTGGTGTGAGGTAGAAAGAGTGGGGCATGTCCTTGATCACAGGAGAAAGGAGGAAGAAGTTCCATCACTTCTGAGACTGGTAACAACCTCTGTGACCAGCATCCATGGTGTCACACTCATGACGTGATTCAGTGGAACAGCTGGCAGCAGAGAATGGTACCAGATTATAATAACTTTAAAATTTGGGAAGGAATTAGCACTTACTTAAGCTAAATAGAGTGAGAGGTAAAACAAATATTTTAGGATTTATCTGGTAGATTTGAATATGTTGCTTTAATGTTATGTTTTGCAATTAAGTTGAGCTTCTTTGTGTGTTCTGATCCTTAATGAGGCAGTTTTCATTTTTTAAATGTGAATGTTGCTTTCTTTTGTTCTTTTTTCTTTTATCTGTCTTTATTATAAAAGTAATACATACCCATTTTTGACAATTTGAAACCCATGAAGAAATAAAGGGGGATAGCTATTCACAGGTCAGGATCATACAATGATGATAACTTTTACCTACTGGTTAAGCACCTCAGTCTTGCGGGGTGGTTGGCTTCTGAACTCTAGGGCAGTTATATCAACACCTTGCTGGCATTTATGTTTTAATTAAAAACAATTCTGCATCAGGAATCAGTACATGTTTTCCATATTTTTTTTTCATTTGCTTGTTTTGTTTTTGAAAATGCTTCTTTTCTTATGCTCCCGTCTTGGTGGAAAGTCCTGTTGACTCTTTTTTGGTGAGCATTGAGGCGACTCCATGAACTCTACTGGTTGTGCTTCCTTCTTCTTACTGTGAGAAGTAGATAGGAATTTGCCCACTATGGTCACAAGCAGCACTTCTTTCTGTTTCCTCTTTTACTTTCTTCCTCTCTTCTCACCCAGCCTCTGCAGTTAATGGTCTCTCTCAGTGCATCCTGTTATGGGAAGTGGGGACGGATGTGACAGGAGCTGGAAGCCAGGGATGGCCATGGCCATAATTTTGGATGAGCTGATTATAAATTTTTCTTCTGCTCCGTTGGTATCATCCAGGTCAGCAGATGTTGGTTCATAATGGGGCTTTTCTGTCTCTGCTAAGTTTAAATATAAGAGGTAGATCTTACGCAGGTGTATCTTACTTTAGGCTGGCGGTCATTCAGTCCTGCAAGGTGTATGGTACTAGGAGTTAAAGGGATTGTTGGTTTAGGGCAGAGCTTGCATTATGTAAGTATAAAGTCTGGCATTTTGAAGAGTTTTGGGAAAACAAAATTTATAAATGCAGGTTTGTCTGTTGGCTCTTTATTTTAGATCTGGGATCTGTCACAGATATTTTTTGCCACATGATGCCCTTCTACAGCTATGACATCCCTCACACTTGCGGACCTGATCCTAAAATATGCTGCCAGTTTGATTTTAAACGGCTTCCAGGAGGCAGATTTGGTTGTCCCTGGGGAGTCCCCCCAGAAACAATATATCTTGGAAATGTCCAAAACAGGTATGAAAATAATACATTTCATATGACAACATCTTGAACAAACAAGCATTAGTTGCTTGTTGCTGAAGGGGTGAATAAATGGGCTTCAGTAGCCAACATTATCTTCGCTCAAGGTTTTCATTCAAACTAGATGTAAAGCAACTTAAAAATGCCAGAGCTTTGATGATGCCTGTTATGTGCTAAAGCTTAATGGAAAGTAAACAACAGTAGATCAATATACAATGGATAATGTATACTGAACTGTTACTACTCTCTCCTTTGCCCGCATTATAAAAGTCTTCTACTATGTTTGATTGATTTCATATACTTCTGTTGATAATAAAATCTGCTCTCTGTTGTATAAATTGGTAAGAAAAGCAACCCAACTGCAAGCACATATTTATTGAAATGGAACACATGAAGATTGTAATTATTTGTTCCCTTAATAACAATTTCAATAATAGCGAATGCTGCCTAACCTGATTAATATGCATCTTTGCATCTTTGTGATGTGTTTGAATTATAGAAAACTTCAATTATAAATATTTATACCTAAAGATATTTAAATAAAAATCAAAGCAATGAACATACTTTAAAGAAAATGGGTGATGATGGAATTATTAAATCAGGTCCCATATAGTTCTTATTTTGGTGCTTTTAAAATTTGATTTCTCCACTTTAAAATTAGTGGCATATACTGAATGCATTAAAATAAAACGTGTTATTATATAAACCACTCAACTCTCCTAGAAAAGCAATACAACTTTTTAAATAAAATAAGATCTTTGCACTGTGCTCTGTCAAATGTATTTATTTTTTTAAAAAATTGTTTCTTAAATAACATGTGTGAGGAGGAAGGTGAGATTGGATCTCTTTGCCTACAGCGAGTCCTAGTGATCATAAAGAAATTATTCTAGTGTGAACCTCTGTGGCAGACACAAAAGTATTTTAGCACGGCAGCCTCCTTCAAGCCATGGATCCTTGCCATCCAAGTCTGACTTTCATAGTTGATTAGGGATTAACATTGTTTCATTTTCTTGGTTACTACAGCAGGGAAAATCACTGAGGAACACTGAACAAACACCCTGCTTTCAGGGGTTAGGCTAGTTAGAGAAAATAGTCCAGTATGTTACATAGGAAGAGGTGGGGGGCGGGGCAGGGTTGGCTTGCCTGTCTCCTTGAGAAAACAGCTGTTTGTCACTGAATCTGGTATTTACACTAATCCTCTCAGCTCAGGTGGTCAGGGTTAGGGAGCTGCTTGAATGGTATAGCCAGAAGCTTCATTTGGGGAGTCCCAGTGTACCCATAGGTATCATGAGCCCCCTCTTTTCAGAGGGGGGTGCTGCTGCGAGTACCTGAAGGGCATTTTCAAGTGTAATCCCTTTGTTCTGTCATCTGACCTTTCAAGAGTACACCTTGTGCTCATTCAGTTCTGGTGATTCTGAAAGTGGTTTCCAGGCACCTGGGGGCATACAGGTAAATGAATCTATGTAATACTTGTGTAGATTAAAAAAATATTATTCTAAGTATTGAAATTTTAGCCCTGCTGGTCATTTCACGGCCAAATATCACCTTTGTTTTGCATTTTGTGGTGAATGGAGATCTAACACAGACCTTCCTTCTTAGTGACGCTTGACTTTTTAATACCCTAAAGAAAGTGAAATTTAACTGCGTTATACAGGTGATACATTTGATACGTTTAGTCCAGCAGGTTCCTCTGCTTCGAATATAAAGAAATACCATTCTTCATCAATTTCAGCTTTGGGTATAGAACCATGTATTCCACATACGATGATGATTTACATGCTAGGTGATTTTCCTGGTTCTATGTAAGCTGACATTACTTACCTAGTAGAATAAGGGAAGAGCAGATCACAGCCGTGCACTCTCAGATGTGACGTTGGTCAGTTCATCCATCATTACTTTAGCATGTGTTTAGTGAGTGTCCACTGCCAGATGGTTAGGTTGGTCCCTTGGCTTTCCTGGTGTTGACACTTTCTGAAAGTTAGGATAGTTGCTGAGTGGAAAAAGCACATCATTAATGATCATGATTCCTTTCATTGTGTGTGTTGTACACGTGTACAAGTAAGGTAGTAAACTTTGGGATGCATTTAAATGATCACGTATCCTCTTTTATGCTGGTTGAGGGATCTCGTTTAGTGCCCAATCATGGTATATCATATACTTGTGATTTATATATTTGTTTTTTACTTGTATTTTTGGTCTTTCTTATCTCTCTGTGTGATTAATTTTGTATATATTTTTTAACTATAAGTAATAATCTAAAATTGTTTTTGGTAAACTTAGAATATTAGTAAGTTACTGGTAAAAATTAAGTACACTAACTAATGATAATTTCGAAAAACTCTACATTATGTTTATCTGTGAACATTCTAGTTATATTTCATCGAGCTATTAAATTTTTGCTAATAATTTAATACTTGTAAAGCAAAATTTGTAATCTCTAAGTTATTAGAGATTATTAATATAAAGAGATCATGTGAGATTCTCTGTTTAATTAAATGTTTTTTCATAATTTTTATAAAATGCCTCTTTCCATCATTGACATCCTTTGAATTTTTCCATAAGTTTTTACATTGTGAATTAGAATTTACTTCTAGATCATCCTTGAAGTGAAAATTGGAATACTTGGTAAAAAGCATATTTGTCATCTATCATTAATTTCTTAAGCTTTGGTCTTATAAACATGGAGAAATACTCTAGTTCTGCTTGTTTAATTTTATTTTCATAAGCCCTTTCTATTTGCTTCTATTCTCAGACTTCCTCATTTGGTGCCCATTCAGCATTTTCCAAAGGGTTTTCTGCAGGACACTAGAATATGAAATACAAAACATACCAGCAAGTTGTGTTTAGCTGACCTTTTGAGTCATGGGTTAGAGCCCAGCGATGTAGAAAACAAAGTAGCTTACTCAAGTCCTGAGCTTTATCTGTCAGTCAGTATTGAGGACAGCATGAAAAATACTGAGATTATTGATGGCAGGTATTAAGTGAATTGATTTTCTATCGTAAAAGAAATATGGTTCTATAATTGGTTTCATTCAAACTATACTTTTCATATGTTTGATCAGGCATTTTAGTATAAATTAGAGAAAAACATACTAACTCAAATCAAACTTCAAAGTTCACATAGTTGAGAAATCCTTATTGTCTTTGTGGACTATGTGGGATCCAGTCTCTGTGGCTGGGCTTTCAGAGGCCATTGATGCCCCAGTAATTATATCCCAAAGTTGATGTGTGACTTTATTTCTTAAAGATAATCTTTTGGGAAGCTATAGATTTTTCCATCTGATTAGGAACTTATGAATATTTTAAGTAGATATGAAAATTAGTATGATAGTTAAAAAATCTGCCTCATAAATCACACTAACCTATGATATAGGTACATAAACAATTTCTTTTAATGTAAAATACTTTTTAATAAGTTGCCCATTGTTCTTTTCTTAATACTTTTTTTTTAATTTTGTAGAGCTGCAATGCTTCTAGATCAGTACCGAAAGAAGTCAAAACTTTTCCGCACTACAGTTGTCCTGGTCCCACTGGGAGATGATTTCCGCTACTGTGAACGCACTGAATGGGATCATCAGTTCAAGAATTATCAGCTGCTTTTTGATTATATGAATTCTCAACCTCAGTATAATGTTAAGGTAATGAGAAAATGTATAATTTTGATACTGGATTTGAATTTGAGCCTTCACTATTAACTGAAACTA
The DNA here is from genome assembly GCA_004027735.1 of Carollia perspicillata. Lineage (NCBI taxonomy): Eukaryota > Metazoa > Chordata > Mammalia > Chiroptera > Phyllostomidae > Carollia > Carollia perspicillata. The sequence continues at coordinate 25,035 of PVKM010012342.1, read as the reverse complement.
AAAGACAATAGCCTGGGTTGCTTTGTCCCACATCCCAGTATTTCTCAGAACATACAGTTCTTGTGTACAAGTGTAATTCATGAAGAGGAAAATTGCCTGCTGCTCTAGTTCCATTTCCAGAGTTTTCCATTTCCTACCACTCCGTGAAGGTTACAGAGCCATTACTTTTATGTGGTTGAAAACATGTACCTACTAAGTTGTGATCCTCATTTTTCAATGATGTTCTGTTTTTCTCCCAGCATTGACAATTTATTGTTTCTCTCTGACAATTGCATTTTTGTGATTTAGTATTGTGACTGGCAGATGAAGATGAACATGTCATGAATTTTGCAAACAAATGTCGAGAGAATACACTAGCATTTTTCTTAGATGAGAGAAGACTTCTGAAATTAACCATTTGCCTGTACTTTTCATTTCGTTTTTCTTATGGAAAATTTAAAATGTATCCTAAATGAGAATAAAACAAGTACATCCCCCACCACCCTGCAATCCATGGTTTAGCTACAACTCAAAGTCACTTTCATTGTACAGCTCTGCCCCACTGTCATCTCATTCCTCTCCCTGGAATTATTTTGGAGCAAATTTCAGATGTCATTTGGTTTCATCTGTAATCATTTCAGTACCTATCTCTAAAGGAAAAGGACTCTGTTTGAAAATATAATCATAATACCATTATCATATCTAAAAAATTAGCAACAGTTTATTAATAGATTCAAATTTTCCTAATCTCCTAAAAGCATTTTTTAACAGATGCTTTGTGTGAGTCAAGATTGAAACAAGAGTCATATAATAGACCCTTTATGAGAAAATTAATTATCCAACATGTTTATTATATTCACATATTAACTTTCAGGCAGTAGAAAATCTGTAAAAATACTGTAGAAGGGAAGTGATATTACTGTGCAGGAAGTTAGAAAGCTGGTAATAGACCACATTTTATATAGTGAAAATTAAAGTTTATTAAGTAAACTTAATATCAGATAGATAAATAAAATGTCAAGTTTATTTAAGATATTTGCAACTGAATTTCTACCAGATTATGAACTCTGAGCATCAGGATTATGTGTGAATCATCTCTGTAATGAGAATGTTCTCAAAGATGAGCATTTGATAAGAAGGGCACATATGTATGTGGGTTCTTTTTTTGTCCTCATCCAAGGACATGCTTATTGATTTTAGAGAAAGGAGAAGTGAGTGGGAGAAAAGGGGAGAGAAACATCAATGTGGGAAGAAAACATTGATTGGTTGCCTCTTATATTTGCCCTAATGGGGGCCAAACCCAGAACCTAGGCATGTGCCCTGACTGGGAATCGAACCTGCAATCCTTTGGTTACAGGACGATGCTCCAACCAACTGAGCCACACCAGCCAGGGCTGTATGTGGGCAACTTAGCTCTAACTACATTTTCCTGGGGAGTGGGTCTGAGATCCATAAAAGGATCTGACTGAAGAATTAAACCCCAATTTTAGTATTTTACCTATTTCCTTCTTTGTTTGTACACTGGAACACTTTCTTTAAGTAATTTTTAAAATTGAAATATCACATATGTAGGAGAAGTGCACATATCATAAGTGTGTGAAGAATATTTTCAAGTTTAAAAACCCAATCTCCAAGTCATTACCAACTCCTGCAAAAGTAACCATATTTTTACTTCTATTGCCATGATTAGTGTTGCCTCTTTTTAAATTTTACAAAAAGGGAATCTTAAGCATGTGTTATTTTGTGTCTGACTTTTTTTGCTTCACATTATGTTTGTAAGATTCATCCATGTTGTTGCATGTAGCAGTAGTTCATTCATTTTTAATGCTGTGTATTGCTTTCCATTTCCTAAATATACTACAATATATTCATTCTAATGTTACTGGACATTTAGGTTGTTTCTAGTTTTTGTCTATGACAAATATGTGCTGGTTTTATTTTGTATGTCCCTGGTAGTTAATGAGTTTGAGCCTCTGTCTCATACTTTATTGCCACTTGGGTACCTTCTTTTATAAAGTACCTATTTAAGTCTTTTGGTGATTTTTTTTTCTTAAATTGAGTTATCAGTTTCTAATCATTTATAGTTCTGTTATGTATTTAGGATTGAGTCTTTTTTCTGATAAAAGTTCTGCAAATATTATCTTTCCCTGTATAGCCTGTATTTAATTAATGCTGTCTTTTGATGGACACAAATTCTTAATTTTAATTAAATCTAACAAACCAGTATTTTCCTTTATGGTTAGTGCTTATGTTCTGCTTAAGAAATTTTTGTTCATTCCATGGTAATGAATTTACATTTCTTATGAAAATGTCCTCTAGAACCCTTATTGTTTTACCTTCAACATTTAGGTCTGTAGTCCATTTGGAATTGGCTGTTGTGAAGTTTGTGATGGTAGGGATCAGGATACCCATTTGCCCTTGTGGATAGTCAGCATTTTTTATAGAAAAACAAAACAAAACATAGTTTCCCTATTGCACTGTAGCGTCGTCTTTGTCATTAGTGAGGAGTTAGATTACATTCATGTGGATCTGTGTCTAAACTCTATTCGATGTTGTCTCTTTGACTAATCTCATCCTAATTACTACAGTTTTATAGCAGATCATACTGTCTGGTAGGATAAATCTTCTTGGTGGGATATTCAAAGTTACTTTGTCTAAGCTAAAAACTTATGTTTATTATTATTTTTTTAATGAAAGGAAAAACAAGTAATTGAATAGGTAAAATATTGACATTATACTAGCTAAGACAGCTGGTTTGCCGTTAATCATAGCTTACTTACATAAAAAACAATTTATGTATTTTTCCTATATGATGTCCTGATACAGGACATGAGATTAAGGTTATATTTAATATTTAATTGTTGCTTTTTAAAGCAAAAACCATATAAATATTTTTTCTTTGGTTATACTTGTATTTTTAGGTGGCCCAAATATTTACTTCATTTGAGCTACCAAGAGACTGTATAGAAAAACTTACTTTAAACATTTTCTTTTGAAACTACTTTAGCAGTGATAAAGGATTGTATTTCAGCTCTTTAAGACTGAATTAAATTTGCATAAAAGCCCTAGGCCACTTACATAAACTTTGCTCTGGGAAATTACAAAGTAGGAAATATTTTCATCCTACGTAATAAAAATTAATCAAAATATTTTAAAAAAGGAATAGTCAGTTGTTACTGTAAACTCTGTAGCATGTTGTGGTTTCCTAAAATTTGAAATGAAAGGAATTTTTGTTACCCAATAGAAATTCCTTATTATTTACATAAGGCAAGTATGACTTAGAAATATTTAGATTGTTGAATATTTTGCCACTGTATACCTTTCTGAGATCATCTATACATTCTGCTTTCTGGAAATGTGATTGAGGAAGAAATAATACTTAAAATATTAGCTAAAATATATTAAGTACTTATTATTTGCCCTTAACTTTTTAAAGTGCTTCACCTTATTTTAATTAATTACCCAGGCATTTTCTGGTAGGTACTATAATTATCCCCATTGTAGATGAGGAAACTGAGACACAAATAGATTAACTTGCCAAGACATACTCTGTCAGGAAAAGCCATGATAAAAATGGATAGTATAGTCGAATATTGCTTTTCTTCATTGTAAACATAGGATTTAGGAATAATCATCTGTTTTGCTGTTACAAAATTTGTTGTATCACAATAAGATTATAATAATTTATACTTATCTTACTGATGTTGTGTTTCCAGTTGAAATTTTGTATTTGCAACAGAAAAATAATAGCTAAAACTTAACCATTTTTTACCAGTCATGTTTCTAAGCATTTTACTTAGAACTCCATTAGCTGTAACATAGAGACAGAAACACTATGTAATGTGCTCGAAGCCACATGTTAAGGGTTAGAGATAGGATTCAAACCCATGCCATGTGGATGCAGGTTCTTTGCTGTTCTTAACCACTGTGTTAGTGTGCTACTCACTTTTTAGAAGTGCTTTTAATAGTTTTTCTGCCACACTGAGTCAAATGGCTTTTACTATCTGTGTGTGTGTATAAAGTAGGAAATAACACAAGTTAGAATTTTTTTTATTAAAAGCAACACATCCCTGTTGAATTCTCTGTTTATTTCTAAAAACACTCTTTTAATATTTGTTTATAAGGTTTGGCGTAATGTTTCTTTTTTCTTTTGATTAATAAAATAGTTCTTATAAAAATGGATTCATGTACTGGGAATCTGAATCATTAATCAGAAAGACCTATTCGTTCGAGCAGTCAGCTTGTTACTCTTTGTGTTTTACCTCTCTGTTCACTGTCACCTGCCCACAGAGAAAGTGACCGGCTGTGCATGAGTTTTCTCCCTTCTGCCTTATAGGAATGCAGACCAAGGGGAAGGGGAGAGCAGAGTAGGGTATGTGCATATGACATATGAAAGTACTTAATGACTAATAGAACTTCTTATTTCAGACTTCTGAAATATTTCTCTCAAAATATATCCTTTTTTTGATATTTCCCTCATCTTTCTTTCATCTCTGAATTATTCCATGCCCTGATCATTGAACATTTTGAAATTCTGCAGATATGTGAGGAGTTTTCAGAGCCACAAATTTGAAGATCTATGTAACTCTTCCTCTAACTGCTTGGGTATGCAAGTTTTCTCTTAGTTTAATTTGGGACTTGATGCAAGTGAGTGTCACTGAGTATTTCTCCCTGCTTTTGAGTTTTGTTAAATCTGAGGCACATACTCATCTTTACTTGGAAGCTTATCTTAAACATGTATTAGTAACTTTACATTTTAGTGCAAGAGTAATTTTAAGGTAACTGTGAATAATTGAAGTACAGCCTTTTCTTTTTTTCTAGATACAGTTTGGGACTTTATCAGATTATTTTGATGCTCTGGATAAAGAAGATGCAGCTAACAGAAAGAATAGCCAGTCGATGTTCCCTGTGCTGAGTGGAGATTTTTTCACTTATGCTGACCGGGATGATCATTACTGGAGTGGCTACTTTACATCCAGACCGTTTTACAAACGAATGGACAGAATATTAGAATCCCATTTAAGGTACATTTACTTTCCAATAGCCGCACGTAGTTATTCATGTCTTTTATGTTGTCATAGCCTTTCTGTAGAGTTTTGTGTAATGTACAACATTTATGGAGTGCCAGGATGTGTTTAATGTAATTGTGAAATTTTAATGAAATCAGAGCTATGTCTGCAAAGCATAATCAAGTTATTACATGGGTTTATCTGGAAGGCAAAGCAGTTTATATAATTAGTGTTTCTGGGAGCTGAATCCTGTGTTTTGTATTTTTCTAATTAATCACCTGTATTATTGGCACACCATGATGATATTCAGTGACACTGCCATGTGTGTCTGCAGGTCAGTAATCTACCTGAATTACAGGAAACAGGGGCATGTGTCAAAAGGAGCAAATAGGGCCTGTCAGTAGCCAAAATGTGGGCCTCGAAATACATACTGTAAAACGAATGTATTTTGTCGATGGGAAAACTTTAGAGGCTTCGTCTCAGTTCTTATTTATTAATTTATTTGAAACACATTTCTATAGGTGTGATTTTCTGCTTAGAAGAACAAAACTTATAAGAGATGAGAACTGATGGAGGCAGAGTGAAAAAAAATGTGAGGAAGACAGAGAAGTCAATAGAAAACATACAAACACTGTATACCAGCATTATCCAGTAGAACTTTCAATCACTGTCTAATAGAACATTCTGCAGTGACAGAAATATTCCATTTCTGCACTGGTTAGTGTGGCAGCTGCTAGCCACATGCAACTATTGAGCATGAAATGTGACCAGTGTGACTGAAGAGCTGGATGAATTTCATTTAATTTTAATTAATTCAAATGTAAGTAGTCACATGGAGCTGTTGGCTATCACAGTGCAGAGTACAGTTTTAAGTAACTGAGTCTCGTTTTTGATAAAGATAAATCACCACAGGGATTCGTATGTATGTATAGCCCAGGACAGCTATTAATTTTCATGATGAATTCATTTTCAGTTCAGTTCAAATCATGAATTCATGATGATTAATTTTCATGACGAATCTCAGTATTAAAAGCAAAAAGTTATATCCAACCTCTTCTCTGCACTAGTGGAAACAGTACAGTTTGGAAAGCCTTTTTTAAAAAACATGAATTTCTTAAAGAGCTGTACTTTGGTATAATAGTATGGTTTTTTATTGTTTTACTGTTGTGCTACTATTATCATTATTACAAAAGGCTAACCTTTTTTGACTATTTTTTAGATATTCACAAATAATGCCAGATGAATACAATATTTTTTTAAGATTGTATTTATTTTTAGACAGAGGGGAAGGGAGGGAGAAAGAGAGGGAGAGAAACGTCAATGTGTGGTTGCCTCTCACTTGTCCCCTACTGGGGACCTGGCCTGCAACCCAGGCATGTGCCCTGACTGGGAATTGAGCCTGCGACCCTTTAGTCCACAGGTCGGCGCTCAGTCCCCTGAGGCATACCAGCCAGGGCCCAGATGAATACATTATTATTGCATTTGTAATAAAATAATATATATTATAGAGATTTGTGTATTTTATCAAATAATAGAATGTTAGTTATCTGTTATGTTATTCTGAATTGTCTGGTAAAAACAGAGCCAGTATTAAATAATGCAGAGATTCTTTTGGACCACTGAATGATTTTTAAGTGTCAAGTGTTTTTTTGTGACAAAGTTGTGAATGTTGGTTCAATTTTAATATAGATTGAACATATTTAAGGTGAAGTAGTTATAGTTACTATGGGTACTATAGTTTGAAAATTCTGCTTTAAAATAAACAACAAAAATACATGTCCTGACTAGTGTGGCTCAGTTGGTTGGAGTGTCATCTGTAATTTAAAGTTTGTGGGTTCACTCCACCATTTAGGTGCATCTGGGCGCGTACAGGAGGCAACCAATGATGCTTCTCTCTCTCTCTCTTCCCCTCTCTCTAATATCAATGAAAAAATGTCGTCAGATGAGGATAAAAAAATAATAAGGATAAGAAAATTATAATAAAAAATAAATAAAATAAGCAACAAAAATTTGTGAATTTCATAACATAATTAATGTATTTGACAATAAGTTTATTGTCTTATAATAGTGATATTTCATCCTGTTGCTCACTTGTAAAAATTTTGTATAAAATAGAAAAAGATAAAGAATAAATATTCTTAAATTCTACTTTCTCACATTTTCAAAACCAGAGATATATGCTGAGTATATGTATGAACATATATACACAATTTCTTTACTAATTTAAATTTAGTGATTCTTACACTGTAAATTTCAGAAGGGTTAGAATTTAAGAGTGAGATTATTTAGTATCTTTTCATTATTTCAATTATTTAAGGGAATTTACTTTTTTAAAAAGCATTGCAAATCTCTCCTTTTTCCTGATATCTTAATACATTGGCAAGCTACCTTGATTTTTCTCTCCATCGTCCTTAACATGTGTTGCATAAAGAACCTTGTTATATTTTTTACTCCATCAAGCCATGGCTCTTTTTAAAGAACTTTTTATACTCCTATCTGTAATCATATCCTCTGATGGAAAAAAAGATGAAAATTATAAATCCCCTATTTTGGCTCAAAAGCTATTCTGAAAGTGAATGTGTTTTATTCTTTAAAATAAATGAGAAAAGGCAGCATTATGTTTTATCATCTTTCAGTTTGTATTATTAAATTCTTTATAGTTGTATGTTACTATTCAGCATTTAGACTCACTCTTATCACTGAACTATCAAGCTATCATTTTTCTGCTTCCCCTTTACTGTTAGTGTCCCACTCATGTGGCCGTGCATTTGCGAACCACCTCCCCTCCTAATGTACACTCAGGAGAGTAAATGGCTTTCTGTGGATGAAGTTCATGGCACATGTCTTCACTGCTCTTGGAGAGAGGAAAGAAAAGAAACATTTCTCTAGTTGTTACTGCTGTGTTGAGATATTTTTTCTCTATGTTATACATAAATAAGCCTGTCTTGCTGCCAGTAGGTACTGGCTTCTTTCCAGAACCATCTAGAATCTGTGCCCTTTGTATAAATATAGCAATGATGTTCCTTGATGATGAAGAATTTGGATTTATTAGCTAGATACCTTGGGGGTTTTATAGAACTGTTTATGACCAATGTCTTATAAATTGTACTAAAATTGTGGATTTTTACAAACCACATTTGAAAATGTGTCAATGCCATATGTTTTTAAATAGTAAACTAAAATGATTGTTTTCAAATAAAAATTAATGACTTTTATGCAATCAGGTCCGCTGAAATTCTGTACTACTTCGCCCTGCAACAAGCTCAGAAATACAAGATAAATGCATTTCTTTCATCATCCTATTACACAGTACTTACAGAAGCCAGAAGGAATTTGGGGCTATTTCAACATCATGATGCTATCACAGGCACCGCGAAAGATTGGGTGGTTGTGGACTATGGTACCAGGTAATACAATTATTGAAAAGTTACTGAAAACCAGATCTTTTATAGTTTTGGACCATAAGCTTATATCTTTTGATGAGGTCCTTAATGTCTATCAGACCATGTTACTGGTAATATTCCTTAAAATATTTCTATAGAAAAACAGCGCCAATTCTCAAATAATTTTTCAAGGAATTTGTTGACAAAGTTTTAGCTGTCTCACTTTTTATTGCACTGTATTTCTACAAATGGGGTTGTAAAGCATTATTATAAAACTGATCCTATTTTTCCCAAGTATCATGTGGTACCTTCTTAACTAAGGATTTGGCATCAAAATATGAGTTATAAACCAGGAAGATAAAGAGCTACACTTCATTGTGTAGAGATTTAATTTTATTCTATTTCATTTCTAGTTCTCTGATACCTTATTTATTTAGAGGGGCTTTGATGAAAAAGAATAAACCCAGAAGCATAGCCAGCAAGTAGAAGAAACATTGTCATACATGAATGATATAATGTCATTTGGGATGACAAGCGATGGTCTGGGTGTTGATATCAAAGCCATCTTCAGCATTTTGCAGGTCTGTTAGGTGGATGAAGGACTAGAAGGACAGTTAAGAATTTTTATATTGCAGAATTAGAAACAATGAATGCAAGCTTTGGCTCAGAAAACAGAAGATTTTTATAAACAGTGCTTCCCAGTAGTGGAAAGGTTTATCTTTTGTAAGATTTCCATCGTCATGCTAGAGTTTGGGTTATCATTTATTAGGATCAGTGCAGAGGAGATTCTTACACTGGGGAAGGAGTTTTGCTGATTGTTTCGCTATAGTTTAGATTATTATTTCTTCCAGATTTTTTTTTGCTGTCAACAGTTGGATGCTTTGATAATATTTTAAAATCATTAAAAATGCTCTAGTTTTCCTATACCATAGTACAGATTTAAAGTGAATCTCTTTTATATAAAAATTGATACACAACTTATTTTACTAATTGTACTAAGTACCAATGAAATTTTGTTAGAATATTTTGACTGCCTTTCTAGAAATTTTGGGGAAAGTATTCTTGAGGTTCCATTAGTTAACCTGAGTCCTCAAAAAATATATGAAGGCTAGTATCTTGCATACCTTCTCAGTTTTCTTGTGGCATATTTATTTGACACCGTTCTTGAGGTTTAAGCTGAACTTAAAGTGGAAAACACTCACTGGATGATAATGGTGTTGGTATTTCTCCCACAGAAAACAATTTTGGGTGGTTGCCTCTAGGATTTTTGAAAGTAAAGTCAGATTTTCCACTCTTTTTCACTTGTTCCTGTCTTCTTGGTATATTGAGAGTTTAAACGTGAGGCTGCTTAGAATCAGGCCAGAGTTTCTAAGAGGAAAAAGAGAGGTCGTTCTCCTGCGTGGCCTGCTGTCTCTCTCTGTGTGGCTGCCATGTTGAAAGAGATTTGGGTACAGATCATTGAGTTTTTGCTATAGAACATTTTCTGTCTCATCACCTTCCCAAAAGGCCTGTCATTATATCTTCCATGTGTTTGGTATTACTTTCAGCTTATAAAAACATCCCTGAACAAAATTGCATTTTAGAGAAAAAAAAATACTTCTCAAATTGAACTTGACATTTGTACATTTGCTTTGCGAGCACTTCACACTTCATTGGAAAGTCATAAACAATTATCAAGTCATTATCACAGATATTTTAAGTTTTACATTTCAAAGTAAGATAATTATAAACAGAGGCAGCTAGTCTTTGGTGTCCTCTTGTTTTTGTACTGTTGACTACTGTTTATTCAGTTGTTAGCAGATGCACCCCTATGAAGAAATGTCTGAGTTAGGTATTGCATTTGACTGCTAGTAACTGCAACTCAAAACAGAATAAATCATACCCTACTTATTTTCATGCTGTATGAAATAAGTCTGCAAGTCACTAGTTCACATACGACAACCCCTTTTAGATTTCTCGTCTGCCATCTAAGGGCAACTTTTAAGAGTCATGCTCTCAATAGTAGATTGAATGTTTATATAATTATAAACTGGAGAGGAAGATACATCATGGCATATTTGGAGGTTAATTCTATTCATGGCATAAAAAATTAATTAGATTGGGGCAGTGTTTATAATAGATGTTCAGCTTAAGAGTGACTAAAAGGGCTGTGTGGAATAGAAGAAATAGTGATGAGGTCAGTTGCAGAAAGATTTAGAACTTGTCAAGTTGCAATTGAGATAAGTAGGAGAAAAAAATGAACAAAGAGTTGAGTGTGATTGTCTGAACGTATAGATCAAACTTGGTATGACAAGCAAGATAACATCTTGAAACATCAGCAATGATAACAAACTAGAAAACTGATTCCTAATTGGTTCCATGAACTGTTCCATACTAACAGGGTAAGGACAGGTTAGGAAATTGGAGGCTCTCAGAAATCCCACACTGATTTTTAAGTGCTGAACTATTTAAAATTTTGTTGTATCAATGTTTCCCAAATTTATTTACAAGGTTTAGTTTTCTTTCATTTTAAACAAAGCTTTATACATCCTGAGAAAGCATTTGGGGAATTCTGTCTAGTTTTTAGTGCTCATTTCATTAGAAGACTGCATGTTTCTATGCCTACGCCCCCATGAATAATGCTGCAGTGAACATCGGGGTGAACATACATCTTTGCGGATAAATGTGTTCAAAGTTTTTAAATAGATAGCCAGAAGAGGGGTTGCTGTGTCACATGGTAACTCTATTCTTAATTTGTCGAGGAACCTCCATCCTGTTCTTCCTAGTGGCTGTATCAGTTTACACTCCCCCCAGCAGTGAATGAGGGATCCCTTTTCTCCACAACCTCTCCAACACTTGTTATTATTTGACTTGTTAATAATGGCCAAACTAACAGGTGTGAGGTGGTGATGTATTATAGAATTGTATACCTGAAACCTATATAATTGTATTAATCAATGTTATCCCAATAAATTTAGTTGAAGAAAGAAAAATTTTAAGTACAAAAAGACTGCATGTGTGCCTTTAGGATACAAACACTGATTCTTGGCATTCACTCAGTTTAATTAGGACACTTTAATTTACTGTACTGCATGTAAGGTTTTAGCCGATCTAGAACATGACTCTTATTTTGCAGGTTCAGGCAGCCTGATAAAGATAACCACATAGATCATAAAAATAAACATAGATTGAGGGATTTGTGTCCATAACTGAATCGTATTCGTTTATAGTCTTTTACTCTGATGAGAATACCTGCTGCCATCTAGGTAACATTTGAATATAATGAGAAATTTAGCTGCATGATGGCTGAAGTCAAATCCGTGAGATTTTAATGCTATAGTTATAGATTTGCCATGTAAATGTATTTAAATAATAACTTGATCACGATCATTTGTATATTTAAAAGTAATCGTAATGCTCTGCAAAAGTAAGTTATTTCTAACTCTTCTACATTTTTTTGTTGTTGAATGCCAACAAAAATGTATTTAATGCACACATCCAAATATTTGCTTCCTGTGTTTGAGAAGATAATATAATCACTCTATAAAAATAATAGATTGAGTCTGATGGTAAATTAAAAACATTACTAGTAAAGTTTCTGTACAAATTTCTCCAGAATGAGTTTACTTAGGAATGCCTGCTCTATAAATCCTTAAAACAATAAAACTGAACTTGAAAAGAAGCTTCAAGCAAGTTTTTTTCCCATAGGTAGTGCTTCAGCAATAGCTAGTAGTATAGTAAACCGAGATTATATTTCAGAATTGATTTTGAATCGGTTGATTTGTAAACATCCTTTAGTTCTTCAGACAATAAAATACAGTAAATACACAAATATAGTTAATACATAAAATTTATAGTTCGAATACGTATAAGTTCAATGACAGAGATAAGTAACAAGGACAAAGACAATTTCATTTTCCAGATTTGTGAAAAATTACCTTTTTTTCTAGTTTTCTGAACAAGAACTTGAAACTAATTTAACAAAATACCTGTTTGAATTCTTCAGGAATTTGAGTTCTTTGCAGTGTGTATGGATTGAATTGAATTTTTTTGAGTAAGAGTTAATCTGATGTCTTCTTATGTTGTTTCAGTGCTTGTTAAAGATTTTTCAAAGGTGAAATATCAATTGTTGCTACAAAAAGCTGTGGGGTAAACATGATAGATATTCTTTTATTTGGTATGATATTCATGGAAAGTATAGGTGCACTATATAGGTCGTTTGAATAAGTTTATGTGATTCAGGTATATCCAGAAAGTTTTCTATTTTAAATAAATTCTGATCAGTGTTATCTTTTGATTAACCTTTTTTTCCCCTTCAAAGTACTCAGTTGGGGGCAAAAAATAGCCAATTCATTATAGGTTCATTTTCAGTTTCACTTTGCGAATACAGGGTGAAGGTAACTCTGGCTTGACCATTTATTAGAGAAATTGAAAATATATACCAATTTTAAAATTACTTCTCTGACTAGTAAACTTTTTCATTCACAGACTCTTTCATTCATTAATGAATTTGAAGATGATAATTGGATATTCTGCACTACTACTTCTTTTGAAGGACAAACACTCGTATGAATCTTACTCTTCAGACATTCTCCTGGAAATGGTTAGTTGACATCTCTTATGTTCATTATAAAAATGTGTGATGCTTTTGTTCTCAGATCCAAAAAGGAGGTGAGAAACTTAATGGAAAGACATGGAAAAATAATTTTTTACATTATTTTAAATAACTTGCATTACTTTATATAAATTGCATGCGTGTTCTTTCCTGTTTGTTTGTATTTGATTTATAATGTGTATTTTGTTCTGACTAAATCTAAGCATGAAAAATAAAATAATAACATTTCAATGTATGTGAAATATATAGGCTTTAGAACACTATTAAGATGATATTGTAAGGTAACTAGACATTATAAATAACTGTTTTGCTGGGCATTAATTGGAAGACCCTTGATATTTGAACTTCTGTAAATCTTTCATCTGCTTTTGCTAAAATTCCATTTGAATAATCCTAAATTGACTTCTGGTTTCATGCTAAATCCATGAGTGCCATGGGCAGTGCTGAGATATGCATAACAATAGAGAAGTGATTGAGGTTTGAGGACACTAGCTGTTAGCCTCAACCTCTGCATCTGGTTATATGGGCCTTGAGAGAGTTACAATATCCGTGAGCCCTCCTTCAACCATCTGTAATATGTGATGATAATATCTACCTTGTTTAGTGCTGTTAATCAAATCTCATGAGCTAATGGAACATACTCTGGAAGGAAGAAAATGCTCTCCTGCAGCAGAAGAACAGTTGAAAAAATGTTTGATTGCTACCTTTTTTACAATTCTACTCGGGCACTTGGATATTTTATAATTCATGTATCATTAGAATCTATTGTGATGATAGACTTTGACACTTACGTGTAATTTAAATTTATAAATGTGGAATCAGATATTTTCATACATTGATGCTTATAATCAAATCATGATTATACCTTTTCATATTGAGGTAAAAAGTACAGTAAATAGACATATTTCTTAAGAATATGAAACATAGGATACAAAAGTAAAGTAGTAAACTTTTTGCAAACTTATCTTTAGAACTAAATTTATTTAGTTCCTAATTGGAACTACCCATATGGACTCTAGTCCCTTTTACATACACAGTATTTGACATTTAAATATGTACATAGGAGGTCTGTCCTGAAAAAGTTCAGCCATTGTTATAACTAGAACTGTTTGCATGACATAAATGTAACCTGGCAGCCAAGGAGAGTGGACTGGAATGTGTATGTTGAACAATGATAACTTCACTGTACTACTAGTCAGTGCAGGTGTTAGACACCATTGAGTTAGCATGTGTACTGTGTGTCTCATTCAAAATGACTGAGCAAGTAAAGCAACAAATTTGCAACATATTTTGCCTTAAGCTTGAACATTCCTCTGCAGAAACTATTTGGATGGTTCAGAAGGCTGCAGCTGTGGGCAACTGGTGACTGGCAGCTTCATCAAGACAGTATGTCCACTCCTGTATCACGTATAGTACAGAGTATTTTGGTGAAACATCAAATCACCCAGGCTGCCCCCTAAGACCAGATTTGGTGCCTTGTGACTTCTGGCTTTTCCCAAAACTAAAATCACCTTTGAAAGGGAACAGATTTCAGATGATCAATGAGATTCAGATAAATATGTCAGGGCAGCTGATGGCGATTGGGAGAACTGTGTGAGGTCCCAAGGTGCCTACTTTGAAGGGGACTGAGTTGTCACTGTCCTATGTACAGTGTTTCTTGTATCTTGTGTCTTCAATAAATATCTCTATTTTTCGTATTACTTGGCCATTACTACCTGGACAGACCTCATATACATACATACACATAGAATTATTTATTTTCAACTTCGATGGGCATTATGTAGCTGGAAAGAGGATTTCTAAATCCTGTTTTACCCTTTTCAGGATTTTTGCAAGGTAATAGTATGTAGATAATTTTAAAACTTGTTTTAAAAGTAAAATAAAAACTTCTGTTCATTTTTATAGGAATCAAAACAAAAATCACAAAGTTCTCTGCCACAAAAAAATATAATAAAGCTGGGTCCAGAGCCAAGGTAAATACATTTCTCATATACTTTTTCTACTTTCCTGTCTTTACTTCTCTGGCTTTCATGATTCTTTTCCCTAGTCAGCTTATATTTTAAGGGGGTGTTTTATTTAATCAATTTATTAATTAAAAAAAATTTCTGAAGAAGTGGGTTTTCTGCATGACTGTGTCATGTTGAGTGCTAACAGTTAACACATATTGGGTATGAGATGGCAAATATGTAGCTTTATGATAAAAGTTACTTTGTCTTTTTCATACTGATTATTTTCATATTCTTTCTTGATTAACTTTTTGTTTGTTTTGATTAATCCCTATTTTTTAAATGAAGAAAGAAATTTAATTATTATTAGGAGATAAGTTTCTACATATATTGTGCTAGTCAAAGTACCTAATTTTAGCACTATTGACTTGTGTTAAGGTAAAGGGGAAAGGCATTTAGTTGATCTAAAAATGGGACATTTAATTGGTGGCTGCCTCTGATTTACAAAGAAATGTTTTATGTTTTTATTGGCAATTATTTAACTAAGTCATCTATTTTTAATGAGGACACATCCATCAGACAGTACCAAGTATATCCAGATACACAGAATACTTTTGTAATATAACTTTTACTATTTAAGTTATTACTGTTTAACTTATTATTTTGTAATATAACTTATTACTATTTAAGTTTTACTATTTAATTATTAAAAGGTTAATTTACTATTTAAATTGAGAGATTTAATATCACCCTCTTACAAATCATAGGATAAACAAATAATTGTAAAGAAAGAATAATTCATGATTTTAACTAGGTATTCTCTTTTTAAAAAAGGTTTTATTTGTTTAGTTTTAGAGAGAGGGGAAGGGAAGGATAAGGAGAGGGAGAGAAATATCAATGTGTGGTTGCCTCTCATGTGCCCAGCACTGGACACCTGGCCTGCAACCCAGGCATGTGCCCTGACTGGGAATCGAACCAGTGATGGTTCCTTTGGTTCACAGCCTGTGCTCGATCCACTTAGCTACACCAGCCAGGGCTTAACTAGGTATTCTTTATAAAAGTTACTTAAGTATAAATGGAATCAAAGTATTACAGAAAATTTACAGTTGTTAGTAGGTTGAGATTCCAGTTAAGAATAGACTAAAGCCTTAGCTGCCTTTCTTCAGTAGGTAGAGACATAATATATTGCTCATACCTTAAAATAAGAAGGTAAATGTTCTTTAGTAATACTAAAGCATCACAGAATACTGAAGAAATCTTACATCATTTTCTTTTGGTCAGAAAGAAATGGGATTAACTTGAAAGGGAAGTTTAAGCCTTAAGTTTGAAATCTTGCTGAATTCATAAAAAGTTTTCAGATTGCCAAGTCACAGGATGAAAAGAGTAATGGTACTGAAAGAAAAATTAGTTATAAAATTACAAAATGTTTTCTTTGTCTTATAATGTGTTTTGATTTATTTGGGGCTATATGGCTCTTCCTTAATTATTGGATCCCATAATAATTCTCTTATCTATTAACTTTTTGTCCTTTCTCTATTTTGGTGGGGAAATATCTTTGCTTTTGCTGACTATAAGAATGACTTAACATTTGCTATCAGTAATTTACATTTCATCCTCACCTGTTAGTTCTTCTGTAGGTTCATGTCATACATGAACCTACAGTTTTGAATTTCAATATTGAGGAGTTACAATTGTAGATAAACAAATTTTTTAGGCTATTAGTAAAGTGATCACTTTCAATATTTCCTTTAAAACAGTTTAAATTGTGTTTTTCATCTTAATATTATTTCTTCACAGTTCTTTTCTAACAAATGTGAATGTTACTGTTTCCATAGCTAAGTGAATTGGGAATACTAGTTGTTATCAGATTCTTATTTTTATCTTTATTATCCACTTTGTACTTGTAGAGCCTCATGAATAGAACTACTTATATTTTTAGTTTTAACATCTATGTTTTACTGGTTAGCCACAAATGATCTGAGTTACTGATCTCGCAGTAAAATTAGTAAAGAATAGAAAAGTGATGTTGGTATTATTTAGTAGGTACTGAAAGTTAAATAATTGTCTGCACTTCTCATTCTTCCAAGTGGAAAGTTTCAGAAATGTGGCCATGGGGGTTTTTTTTTTTTCTATATTTTATCATATTTTATGATGCTCTAAGTCTTACCGTTATTTTAATTATAAGTATTTTTCTTACTTGAGCAACTAATTATTACTCTGAATAAAGCATGCATTTTCGGTGAGAAGGTGTCCTTCCCAGGAGGTTCTTGGTGGTTTTGGAAAAAACTCACTCTTTTTCATACATAATACACAGATATAATATATACTAGTACATAACAGAAATACCTTTTTTTCCCTTTTTTTTAGACAGAGGGGAAGGGTGGGAGAAAGAGAAGGAGGGAATCATCAGTGTGTGGTTGCCTCTCAAGCGCCTCACACTGGGGAGCTGGATCACAACCCAGGCTTGTGCCCTAGACCAGGAATCGAACCAGAGTCCCTTTGGAACACAGGCCTATGCAGAGTCACACCAGCGAGAGCAGCATACCTTTTATGTGTAATGTTAAAATAGTATAGGAAAAATGTCTAAAAGGTTTGTTTAAGGAGGTTATGATGCAAAAAAGGTTGAGAAACACTGATCTAAACCCATATGATTTAAATAATACATGTAAATGAATTTGATCATGTTGTTGGCAAAGTTAGTATAGCCATAATCTAATGTAGCTTAGTTTGTATCTTAAAAGCAGTCCCTACTCCATAGTGACGTAAGACACTAATTTAATTCACAATCTTATGTTAACTATATAGCGTCTGTATAGAAAGAAGATATAATTAAGAGTGAAAAGTAGGGCACCGTGAACAAGTCACAAATTGTCTAGCCTTAAATAACCCTTAAATGTACAAAAGATATTTATTTCTCTCTATATCATGATTGCCCAAGGAAACCGACTGTAAACAAACAAACAAACAAACAAAAACTTGATGCAAAGACTTACAGGGTTAGGGACTTGGAGGACAGTGAAATCTGTGGCAGGCGAAGAGATTTTCGTCTCCAGTATTCTGTCTGCTCCGGCAGGGTGGGAATGAATGCTGCCGTATAGCACAAGCGGGGAAGCCTGAAAATTTATTTTTTCAAGTAGAAACTCTTTTAGTTTGTGAAAAATGTATTCCAACCACCTATTACAAATTAACCTTTAAGTCTTTTAATTTTTAGTAAGGCAATTATTGGTAAGGAATCTTATATTTTTTTCTTTGGGCCAGAAAAAGAAGTGAGTAAGTGGAGAAAAAACCATTAACTGTGTGTAGCCAGAAAGGAAATCAGTGTTTTCTAGGCTTAGGTGACCTCAGAACATCAACTGTATATTAAAAATAGTACTTTATTCCAGAAAAGGTGCTCCATAGCCCCACTGCCATTTATTTATTGAATGATTCTCCATCAGTGGTCTCCTAGCACCTTTAATTTAATTTCCTTTTTTCTTTCCCTTTGTGTTTTCCTTTTAGATCCCAGTCTTGATTAATAGCATTATTCCTTTTTCATTCTCTTAGGTTCTGAAACCCCAGAACCCACTTACTTCTGTCTTTCTTTTATTTCATAAGTTTCATCAACTGGAGAGCCTTGGATTTTACCTTTAACCATCTCTGGCATTCATCGTCTCCTCTCTTCCTATCACCTTCTGGTTTTAAACCATTCTTGATGTTTTGCTTGAACTCCTGCAATGGCTTCTGACCCTTTTGTCTTCAATTTCTCTATGCTTGTGATACATTACATGTCATTGTCAGAGGAATCTGTCTGAAGCAGAACTCTGAGAAAGCTACCTGGGTGGAAATGGCAAGGCTTCTTTTAGTACCTAGCCTCAGAAGTCCTAGAAGGTCATTTCTACTACATTCTATTAGTCATGCAAGTAACGAAGGTCAGCCAAGATTCAGGGGGAGGGGAATTACTCTCCATTACTTGATGTGAAGAGTATGTCCAGGAAGTAAAGAGAATAATAGGTGCTTCATTTTTGGAGACTATCCACTGTAGTTCACCCACTGGACACCACAATTCATAAACTTCCCATGAGCAAAATAAAATAAACTCACCCTTCTCCCAAGATGCCCCAAGTTTTAGCCCAAAATTTTCATTTAGATCAGGTTCAAAATGACTCATTCATATAGCTGGGAATTGATGTTGCCTTATTTCTGCCAGTAAAATTATTTGAAGTTAATCCTGGTAGGTTACAAACTCCTTGAGGGTTGGAAACTATTTTTTTTTATTTTTCCCCACCACCATGCCTGTGGTATTATATTCAACATAATAACAATTCAATAGATTTGTTGAAATACATTTAATTATTTACTAAAGAGAATATTAAACTTCAGGCACCAGGTATGCATAGAACATTGTTCATATTCTGTGTGAAAATGTGGTATACTCCCAAGAAAATACAGTGTTGTATATTCTTTCATCTAACATTCAGAGGTTGGATGCCAGAAGATTTCCTAATACACTAAGTAGTACTACAAGTAAAAGTTAATTAAATTCAGTAGAACTTTGAATTTCCTCAGCATTTGGGCAACTGCTCAGTTGATATTTTAGAGTTTCATACCATGAGACCAGAAAATTTTTAGATTACATCGCAGCATCATAGCATTCTTAGAGAATTAACTTTGTTGAGATTGTACTCTTGGGGGCTCTTCAAAGTGAGTTCTAAAGGTATTCCCAAGTATCCAAATGAGTTGACCTTGTCTGATCAGTTTTTACACATAAGACTTTGTTGTTGACTTAGAATATTTGATGATTCTATGTTTTCTGTTTGTCAGTATTGTTATCACAGACAGGTCTTCTGGCAGTAATTATCAGTGTATTGGGATTCAGGGTTTTAGATCATTTTGTCAGTGGTCACCATGGCATCAATGTATATACAGGTCAGAATGTATCTAACGAAGCATCTAATATCTCTGCCAATTGTTTAAACTTCAGTTTTAAGTGAGGAAGCCAGGCTCACAGCCTTATTTTTATTGTTTAGAAATGAAATTTCTGGGAAAACAGAATTCTAACCACTCAGATTTTGGCAGTATTATTTGTTATAATGCAGACGTGGTGGAAGCAGTTGTAGCTCAGTGACTGAACTGAGATTCCACTACGTGAGCCAAGTTGGCTCTAGTATGAGAAACTGGAGTCTAATGAGAGAACTCTGAAGGTCGAGGCGGAGCTTGCCTTGTGCCTGGCTGACTGTTTTCCTTGACGAGGATGGGGAAGTGTTAGCAGCAGTAACTAGTGTGAGAGCTCTGCTTGCTGCTCATGGATTGTCATGGTTTCAGTTTACATCATGTCATGCACTACACAATGAGTATAGGAATGTCTGCACATTAGATGGTGGAAAAATAAGTGCATAAAGGCAGGAAGATTGAGAATTTCCTCTCACAAATGGTGGGCTGCATTTTAAAATTACCCCAAGGGAATTCAGGGTAAGAATAGAGTACATGATGTGACTAGGATTTGATGCTGTGGACCCTCCACCAGTTCTGAAATTCTGAGAGCAGCTGAAATGTCCTTTCCTTTTAAAGCTAGTTTAGAACTTTCTTGTGATGAGGGATTTTTAAATTGACAGTACTGGAGACTCTTAAAAAAAAAAACCCTGAGCTATTCTAGTCTAGGTCTCCCTGGGTGTTAATAGCATAGTCCACTTATTAATAAACACTCATTACTGGACTTGGGAGATGAGTTCCTACACTCTCCTATAAGATACTTTTCTGTTAATATTAATTGCTCATGGAAAGTATCTGTGTATTTTCACCTGTGTTCCATCTGAGTTCTATTTTGTTAACTTTGACTTTTTCAAGATATAGGTTGACTAGTTCTCTGATTATCCATCTAGAAACATGTTTAAGCATGTCTGTAACCTGGGATATTTTTAGAAAGGGTGTTTTACCCAAAAGACTGAGTAGAATATAGCATATTATTTAAATAAGCAAAAGTTTCTTATGAAATTAGAAATACCTTCAACATGATAAATTAGTTAATTTTATGTTTCAACTTCTTTGGTTAGTGGTTGGAACTAGTTTTGGAACCATTATGTCTGGGTAGCAATATAAAATAATCATATCTGGTGTTTGCTATTGTAAATCAGTCATTCACAGGCTTGCATTTTGCCTCATTTTTCAGGGAAATATAAAGATCCGTCCAGTATTTCCCGGAAAGGTCCAATTAGTGGCTGCACCTTTCCCACAATATTCTCCCTGCCCTTAACATTTCCATTTATTTTACAACATTAGGAATGATGAGCTTTAATTCCTGAATTACTGTTTCAACCTTACATTGACTTAGATGAAATAACACCTAGTATATACATATTTTTTAAAAGTTGACACTTCCATTTTATATGATGTTGAACTAGGGACCCTGAGACTGACTCTCTCAATTTCCTGTTAAAACTCATGAAAACACAGAAGATGATGAATAATCAGAGGAGCACCAAAACCTTGGTTTGACAGTCAACCTATTGCCACAATCTAAGATATTCACAAAGTACAAAGCTGATTGAAATGAGCTGAAAAATGCCATTACTCACTGACCAACGATAAATAGTTAGAAATAAAAGCAACACAGAGGTCTCTAAAAGCAGGTATGGAGAGATTGATTCCTTTTTCTTTTGGTGATGTTTACCCCCAAGGTCTTGAAATTCTAAGACATTACCAACTAGGAAAATGGGCAAATATTTTTCGGCAGGGAGGGTGCTACTTTTTAAGGCCATTTAGCAAATAGGCAGCTATTATTTTCTTTTTGTCCTTTCTGCCTAAGATCTCTATTAACCAATTTCTACCTATTTGACCAGTGAATTACCTGATATTTTTGACTCCTTTTCTGTGCCTGGGGCACTCTTCCTTACCCTGGTGCTGACAGGCTGCCAGCTGGCAGGCTGGTGTGCTTCTCTCTCTGCAGTGTTTCAGTCACTTGTGTAAGCATTATGAATCAATTATTTATTCTCAAATCAGTTGTTCTGTTATTTTTCTCTTGCAATTTAATTTTTATTACACTGATTTATTATGCAAAAATATTTTTATATCCAGGGTGGGGCAAAAGTAGGTTTACAGTTGTATGTGAAATACAAAGTTTATTCATGTATTATTTATTAATTATTGTATTATTTTCTATATGAACAACTATAAACTTACTTTTGCCCCACCCTATATCTATAAGATGTTTAGTATTTTAGAAATTTTCAGCAAAGGTGGATCACTGATAAATATTGACAAGATGCCTGCAAAATTTGGGATGAAATCATAAAGATGTAGAATGAGTCTTTACTCAGATTGCTTAACAGTTTTGAAGTGTTTCGGTTCTTTGTCAACTTTGGAAAAACCTAAGCTAGAAACCATAGATGACACGTATCACGCGTATTGTTGAGCAGAATATATGACGCAGGAGTCCCACAGTCAAAGAAGAAGCTTTGATCTTATAAATCGGTGCTTTGGGAAATGATACACACATTTGTATGTTTATGGTAAAGTTAAAGTAGGACATCATATATACTTGCATAACCTACTTTAACTTTTGCTTTCAAATCAACTTTAATTCTTTCAGTTAACAGATCTATTGCCAGCCATAATCATATTGATAAGAGAGCTTCCACTATGTCTGTAATTTGTAATCAATTTAGAGACTAAATCAGCCAGAAATGAAATAGGCAGGAACAAATGGGAACTTAGGGTAGAACATTGCTCTTGGAAAGTGTCCAGTCAAGGAAATTAGTATTGATGGTAGCATGGGCCAGAAGAGTACCATGATACTCCTTTGTTGAAGACAAGCCTTCCATTTGTTCAGAGCACTGCGACTGATACAGAAGATTGAATACTTCAGGCACAGCCCCCTGGGATGGTAGCCTTTTGAGAACTTGCGGTCAGTCTGCATCTGTGCATGTGCACTTACTGTTCACTCACTCCTCTCTCCATTACTGCGTCTTCTGTACATCCTTCAGGCATTGTTAACAGTCTAGTTATCATATTTATTTCTTTTTGTCCATCGCCCTTGCTAAAAATTACCTCTCTGAGTTTAGGAAACTCGTTTGCTTTTGAATCCCCTGGCAAATATCTGGTACCACAAAAGTATGTCAAATGAGTTAACTCTTGACAAGAGAGAGACTTCTGCCAATACCAAAAGTAAGACCAAGGGTACCTTTAGCATTCACAGGGTGAATATTACTTCTGTGAGGTGAAAGGGAAAGTTATCATAGGAAACCATGACAAAAAAATAGGACTAACATGAAGACTCAGAAGAACAACTTACCCCTTAAAGATGATTTATTACAGATACCAGAAAAAACATTTTAATGAAACCTCTTTGGAATTCTCAAAATATTTGAGCCATGATCTCTGAGTAATATGAGGCAGAAAGCAAAAAGCTGAAGTGGAAAGATGACAAGATGTTGTGGAAAATGGGAGGAGTTTAGTAAGGAAAGATTGTTGGGGCGGGGCTGTGACAGAACACGGTCATTAGTGATTCTGAAGAGTGTAGCTGACATTGTGAGAGAGTGTATCACTGACGTGGGTTAAAAAAAATAAAACCCACGCGATACTTTTCAAGAACGCAGAGAAAAGGAACATTAGTGGTAACAATAAGGAAGAAGATTATAGGACTTCAACAGAAGAACTATAGATTTTCTTTTTTATATTTATTTTCAGTTACGGATGACATGCAATATTATGTTAGTTTCAGGTGTACCACATAGTGTTTAGACAATTAAATACCTTATGATCATCTTGATGTCTCATACCCACCTGGCTCCACACATAGTTATTACAATATTATTGACTTTATTCCTTACGCTGCACTTTATATCCTTGTTACTACTTTTGTAACTGGCAATTTGTACTTCTGATGCCTTCCACTTTTTTCATTTATTTCCCAAACCCCCTACCTGGTGATCAGGCGACCATAAGTTTGTTAAAAGAATTATAGATTTTATTTAGGGAAACAAAAAAATGGAGCAGAGGCAGTGGTCAAAGATATAATTAAAACTTTTCAGAGCTGAGAAGGGTCTCGGTTTATACGTGAAAAGGGCTAAGTTCTTGATAATATAAATGAAAAGAGAGTCACCCATAGTACACATTCGTAACCTAACTCAATTAAAATAAGGACACGTTGTCAGAGTACCAAGTGATAAGGCAAATATTGCATAATATGGAACAAAAGCTAGACTGACTAAGCTTCTCTGTGATGAGAAGAATGTGAAATATTGAAATCATTTTATACTCAAATGTATCTTTCATATATGAAGGCAACAAAGACATTTTTAAGTAAAGCCTATGAAAGGTACTCTTTGAAAATTTTCTTGATAAAGTCCACTCAGCTGACTGATACATGAGTCAAAAAGTAGAAGGCATTAGAAATAGACATTGTGAAATCCATGCCCTGAGTGGTATGGCTTAGTGGGTTGGGCATTGTCCTGCAAATCAAAAGGTTACTGGTTTGATTCCCAGTCGGGGCCCATGCCTGGGTTACAGGCCAGGTCCCAGGTTGAGGGTGTATGAGAGACAACCAATCATTGTTTCTCTCGTGCACAGACATTTCTCACCCTCTCTTTCTCCCTCCCTTCTCCTATCTCTAAAAATAAATAAATAAAAATCTTAAAAGAAAACAGAACATTGAAGTTCTTAATTTAAATAAATATATAAGGAAGAAATATACATTGTGAAATGTATATTTGTTGTAAAACCAGACTGAATACCAAATAAACGTAATACCAAACTGAAAGTAGAAGTGCCCACCTAGTTTTGGCAGAACTTTTATAAGGTAATAGTAGTTTACTAACAGTAATGTGCATCTGTAGCTTCAGATAATGTTAATAGTTGAGAGAGGTGGAGAACACTGTATGCTTCAGCCCTTTGCCCATCAATTCTCTGACGTGCTGTGTTCTCTCTTACATCTAGACTTTGCTGCTAAGCAAAAAACAAAACATTAACCACCCCACCTACCCTCCAGCCCTGGCCCCAGGCCGCGTGATTTATTCCTGGTATCCTTCTGGACTCAGCTTAGATGTTACATTCTCTGGAACCTTCCTGTGATATCTTTGAGTCTGGGCAAGGTGTCATTCTTGTATGCGCCCATGGGACTGTGTGTTTACTCACTGTTGTTCCACGTAGTA
>PVKM010012341.1:20433-31913 GCA_004027735.1 Carollia perspicillata | reverse complement strand
AGAGCTATGATTGCTTTATCTATTTTTTCTGTATTCTTTCCCAGGAATACTACCATATTGAAGTTAAATAACTACAATGGTTTTCGTGCATAGCTTTATATTTTCCTATATATGTATGCACTCCAACATTTTTCTTTTTTTATTATGGTAAACATGCATAAAATAAAATTTTAGAACTTCAACTATTTTAAAGTGTGTAATTCAGTGACATTTAGTACTTTACAATATTGTGAAACCATTATTATTATTCAGTTTCAGAACTTTTTTTTTATTATTCTGAAAAGAAACCCCATAGCAATTAAGCGGTCACTTCCCACTCCCCCTTTCTGCCAGTTCCAGGCAATCACTGTCTCTTTTCTCTCTGTGACTTGCTTATTCTGGATATGTCATATAAACAGAACCTTATAGTACATAGCCTTTTATACTTGATATATTAAATAAACTTTTAATTTTATAATATTAGATTTATGGGAAAGTTGTAAAGATAGGACAGAGATTTCCCATAACCCCACATTCAGTTATGGATGTTTTAAACTCCTGGATTTTACTTAGTTAATGTGTTTTAATTCATTACAGAATTTTTTATGCTTTAATTACCCTTTCTTTGCCTGGTAGAAACCCCTTCAAGTTAGCTTCTGTTTCCTTTTTGATGGGTATATTTAAACTTAAAACAAACAAGCAAGCAAAATATAACCAGAGACATTGAAATTAAGAACAAAGTGACAGTAACCAGAGTAGAGGTGGGAGAGGACAATGGGGAAGGGTTTTCAGGAGCAATTATAAAGGACACATGGACAAAACTAAGGTGGGGTAGGATCAGGGGAGGGAGTTAGGGGTGGCTAGGGTTGGGGGAAATGGTGGGGGGGTAAATGAAGACAACCGTACTTGAACACCAACAATAAAAAAAAAAAAAAGAAAACATATCTTTTCAGGATAACACCTAGAAGCCAGCTGTGAATCAGAAAGTGTGCTTCTAGGTTTTTGTGGGAAAGGAGAGGCGAGCAGAGGGAGGTAAAGACCACAGAGTAGTAAAGAAAAATTAAGATGGTAATGTAATTTCCAGGGAAACAGACATTTTGTACAATATGCCCTGAGTTTTGATCTCCACTAGCTCAGCTCCTGCTGGGTTGGAGATTATGTCCTTAATAACAAATTCAGTCTGGCCTCCTCCGTGGGCTGTGGGCTGTGGGCTGTGTGGAGCCAGGGCCTGCTGAGGTGGTTATGGCTCTGCTTATGATAATTTACTAGGCCCACTTCTATGTTCCATAAGTTCATCAGCCTCAGGCCTTCCAGGATGATTAGAAAGGGTTGCAGGGCCAAAGTTCCTCTGCTCCCTTGGGAAGAGCTTCAGCAGTTCCCTAGCATCCAGCATGCTTAAAGGGCACGAGGGAACTGACATAACTGATCTTGCCTGCCCAGTGAGCACCATCTGCCTTCCATGCAGGTGACAGGCCAGGGGAGGAAAATGCTGAACACAGAGGAGGTGCCCACTTATGGGCATGCCTTGTGTTGAAGTTCTGCAGCTACTTTCTTCTTTGATCGTCACAATAACAACTTGTAAGTGTTCTGTATGACCAAAGATAGGTGCTGTTGGATGAGGTGTGAATGGCACAGTCGTTATCCATAAATAGTTTGCCTGGAAAAAGCTAATTAGTACTACCAGGCCATCAATAAATGGCTGATAAAGGGCAAAACCAGATATCCTGTCAGGGACCTGGGGCTAAGTTGTACATTAAGAGCTTGTGTGGTATTTTCAGTAAGATGTCAAAGAGGAGGCAGCACCATTCTTACAATCACTAGTAACAAGAGACTTGTTAGGCTGTGGTGTGTGCCTATGCTGGGCTACCTGGAAAGCACTTCTGCACCCCTGGTGTGCACATGTGTTCCTGATCTCTGCCCAGAATAATCAACAATGATGCCAGTAGAGACACATGAAGGTTGAAGTCATGGACAGGAGAGGGTGCTTAGATGCTCATAGGAAAGTAAATGGGGACAGTAAAGGAGTAGGGAAGAATAATGGTCAGCACAGGGTCTGGGGCCTGACCATGACCATGGCAGCTCTTCATGTCTTCACTGTCAGATAGAATCTGTCATCTTCTCTTTCCAGGCTCTTTTGAGAATGCAACAAAAGCATGCTTGAGTCTGCCTGGCTCAGGGCAGCTGATCAATGAGAGTGGTGACTTAATAGAGGATTCCTGAACATAGCTGAGTGACTATGAGAGTCATTGCCAATTTCTTTCAAGAGAACTGTCTTGGGGTGGGATAACCATAGAAATTCACAGCAAGTCTATGTATGTAGCTTAAGTTCCTGTGAGACCACAGGGGAAGAGGATAAAGATTGGAACCCAATGCCAAGGTGAGTTCTTAGACCTGTGCTACAGGTTCTGTTGTCCAACTTTGGGTGTTTAGTGATGTGAGTTCTGCTCTTTCACATTTTTCCAGGGATTGCAGATCCAGTGTCTTTCTGACGATGGTAAAACCAAAAGGAAGAAGAATCTTTGCTTGGTCTTTCCTAGGCAGGCAGAAGGTTACTCAGACCCTGAAGCTGATCCTTCAATGATTTAGCAGACCTGTCACTAAGGAGGCCCTGAGCAGGAGATTCAATCAGCCAAGACTACCTTTAAGGGCCTTCCTGGCTCTCTGGTGAAGCAGGCACAGCCATGTGAAGATAATTTATGTAAGATAATATGTAATAAGGGGTTCTTAGAAAAAAGAACTCTAAGCTGTGCCTCCATGGGCAGGTAGGATTTGTAGGGAGGAAGAGATAAAGGCATTCCAGGTGAGTGACATGAAACATTATAGAACTTGGAATCAGAACTGATTCTAGTCTTGGCTCCAAAATTTGTTATCTATGTGACCTTGTTCAAGTCACTTAACCTCTCTGAACCTTGCTTGACCTGTACAATGAGCATAATTATATCATTTTCACAAGGTTGTCATCAGGATTAAATGATACTGCATTTTAAAGCACCCTGGCAGTGTCTGGGACACAGTAAGCATCCAGAAAATGGTAACTCTGTGGGAAAGGCCTAACTCAGGGCCCATGGGCAAGGCCCACAAATGGGCTTTTGAAATTACATTTAAAGTTTGTTTGTTTGTTTGTTGTTTTCCTTTTATCTGGAATGAGTGTTTCATAGATTTGTCAGAATCATAAAAGAGTCTATATTGTAAAAAAGAAAAAGAGCCACTGATGTAGAGCTTTATTCTTTACAAAGTGTATTTACTCATTATCTCTGTGAACCCACATGTGCCCCATGTGATGTGTTAGGCAGTTATTACAGTCTCAGAGACCTGGGACTGTTGTGGATTTTGGACTCCTGTGAGTAGCTTCTCTGGCATCTTTCCCTTTTTCCCTTCCCAAGAGCTCCAGATTTCCATTGGAGATCCATGTGTTTTTATGGAAACAGGACTCTTCCCAAACTCCAGCGGAGCTCATGGGCTAGGCAAAGTTGATCAGCATATTCTATCTCAGTGGCCACTCTGATTGATTTAGGCATGCATATGTGACCCATGGGTCTAATCAGAGTGAATTTCCCAATTTGTCACCATGAATTCTTGGGTGCACAACCTGTGTCTTCCTATGGACTGTGTTGCAGGCAGAGGTGAGGTCAAGGATTGCCACAACCACTTTGTTCCAATAAGCAAAAGGACCTTGGGGGTAAAGTTGACCTAGAGTAGCCAGATAATCATAGAGAAGAGTAGCTATATTTCTGATTAGCCTGCCCAAATCACTTCTACAGATACATGAACCATAAATTCCCTTAAGTAGGCCAATTTGAGTTTTTTATTATTCATAACTCAAAACTTCCCAGTCAATATAGATGCTTCAACCAAGATTACACAACACATTTCTGAAAGAACCGGATCATCAACCTGATACTCTCTGGCTCCCATTAACAACCATTTGACTTCACCCTTAACCAGATGGTCATGACCTTTCCCAGGTTTGTTGAAGGTCAGTCTGCCATACATCCTAAGTAAGAAGTTCCTATGAAGTCACTTCTGATGGGTAAACAATGTTTTTAAAATCAAGTTTCTAAGTGCCTTCTATCATAAATTCCAAGAGAGAACTTATGGAACTAAAATTTGTTGAACTTGTCTATCTTTTTCAAGAAATATGATGTCTCAAAATCTAGACAGAAGGGATGAGTAGGGTTCTGCCCAAACTCTGCTCTCCCTTCCATTCATCAAATACATACTGAGTACCTCCTATGGGGAGGCCCTAGGCTCGTTGTGGGCTGCCTTGGTAACTGAAGCATGTATAGTGCTTGCCTCATGGGGTGTCCAATCCAGTAGAAGACTTTCTGGATCTGGAGCATGGAGAGGACCTGGTGGGTGCAGGAGTATGAGATGGGAACTGCTCATTCAAACTGGGAAAGTAAGCGAGGGAATATGTTAGGCTGGTTTTCATTGGGAAACTCTGCAGGGAAGCCAAGATTCACCTGCAGCTGTGGGACAACCCTCACACTGTGGCTACTGTATGCCCTGTGTGCTGTAGTGGACTGAGTGTCACTGTGTAATAAGCAGGACATTGGTTTGAGTGATTGGAGCTTAGGAAAGTGCATTAAATACTTAAAACCTGTTTTCCATATAATAAATGTATATGCTAACTTCATAGTGTTTTTGTGATTACAAAGATAAGTGAATGAATGTTCTAGTAACCAGAACCTAGTAGGTGCTGCATAAATTTAAGTATCATTTTCTAAGTCATCCATATAGTATGATGCCACCCCTTTCAAACTTATCAAAAAAATCTGCTCAAAAAAGAAAAACCTAGACTAAATATTATTAGGAAAGAAAATCATTATTCCTATACCACCCCTCCTCTAAGACACAAACTTTAATCTTGAGATTTACTTGCACACTGTGTCTTTGGTGATAATATTATTATTTAGTGCAGTTGGTCTGGAGCCAGCTGAGGAGAGGGCTGAGGAGAAATGAGCTGACCTGCAGGAAACTTGGCTCTGTGCTTATTAGCTGCTATGTGCCCTTGGGAAAGACACTTCACTACTTCGAGACGTAGTTTCCTATTATGTAAAGTGGAGTTGATTTTCACTTACTGGTGAAGTATAAGTTTTCTAGAGTTGAGTAGAGGTCAGGTTTTTTTTTTCCCAAAAGACAGCCTCATTGGATTTTTCCCTTATGTGTTGTCTGTTTTCTTGGATAAAAATACATCTTTTCACCATTAGAGCACTTTGGGATTCGTTAGAAGCAAAGAGACATGAAAGAAAAGGGCCAAACTGACAGGTGGCCCCATGCTATGGCAAAGCCTCAGTCACACTTAGTGATTGGGGATTCTCAGAGTTGTGAGCACCTCACCTGCCAGGTAAAAGCCCAACTTCTCCAGTGACTGGTTGCTAGTGGATGACTTCCACCTTGAACAGAACATGGGTCCTAAGGAAGGTGGCCAACTCTTTTTGACATACCATCTGCATGTGGCTTCATTGAGGAAACTGAGGCAGCTCAGCTTCCTGTACCCACCTAGAAGCACTGCTGTAGGACCAAATGATAAATGGATAGGTATGCACCTGAAAGATGCCAGGTGTCCTCTTTCTCTAAAACCCAAGATTTGAGTGCAAGTTGGTCATGGATGATAATTCCCTCTCTAGTTATAGGGAAGATTTTTCAATGGATATAGAAATTTGGATGGAATTTATTAGAAGCCATATCATAAACAAAACAAAACAAAACACAAATGCATTTTCTCCTATTCAGTGGGTCAGGGTAAGTACAGGATAAGAAGGGTCCAATTAGTTAGAAAACGTGGCAGCTCTGGGGTGTGGGCAGAATCATTCTTCTCAGACCCCACCTGTTGGAGCCACAGCTCATTTCCAGTGGCTTTTGAGGTGAAGCAGGAGATAACAGATGGGTTGGGCTTCCTATTCCAAGGCCAAAGTGAGTGCTTCCTCCCAAGTTCAAGAAATCCCTCAAATGCTTAGAACATAGACACAGCAAAGGTTTACTATAGTTGAAAAAGTGCAGCAAGTGTCCACATGTGAGTTTTATTTGGTGTTGGTGGGGAGAGGTAGTGAGAGTAGGAGGGAATGCCTCTTCTTTTGAGTGCTTTACTCCCAGCAAATGACTCATCTTCATCTCCCTTCTTCAAGTGTGGGTGACAGAAGGAAAAAAAAATAGAAACAAGCATATAGAATGTGTTGATATGACAAAAAAAAGAGAAAGAAAACTGCCAGGGAGAGCAAAGAGAGGGGAAGACATGTAAGAATACACAGAAAAACTTCAGAGGACTATAGGAGACAGTTCTGCATGGCGAGGGCTTAGCTCCCACTCAGAGATGCACAGGACCCACACCCATGGATAGGTTCTCTCATGGGGAATCAGGCCTGCATTGTACCCAGACTGCTATGAGGCTTGCTTTTGCTAAAACTCCCTCACCCTGCGTTGAGGCATCAAGTGCTTACCATAACTTCCTAAAATCCATGCTAAACCTTCCAAGGACAAGTGTAACCAGTTCAAACACTTTTCCCTTTGCACTTGCAAATATCCTTTTTCTATGATGTGCTTAGCAGCATTCTCTCCTTTGTTGTCTGTAAAAGGTAGCCACCTAAAGCAAACCTGTGCATAGTAAATGAGGACCATCATGTAATGTTCCCAGAAAAGCAATAAAAGCTTGTCGAGGCAAAGGTCAGGGTACTCTCCCCTTGAGAGAGTGGCTGAGGTGCTCTGAGGCTTTTCCTCCTCTTGAGAGAGAAGCCACAGCAACTCCTTTCCTCCACAGGACTCAGTAGTCCATGTGAATTTATTGTGTTTCATCCACAATGTGGTGGATCCCAGGAACTGGGGTCTGCATCAGCTGGGACCCAGGAACAGGGACCCAGAGCTACGAGTCATCGTTGTGGACAACACACCAACTTGGTTCGAGTACATGCGCATCAGCCCAGCTAAGGGCTGAAGACACCGACACCGAGTGCTTTTCAGTTAGGTCATTGGGTGTGCTCGATTTCAGAAGAAAAGGGTTTTCTTCTTAGGTTGCACTTTCTTCCGACCACTTTGCAACCCTACCTTCTTTAGTAAGCAGGAGCCTTGCTCCCACTCCCAAGTATTTGCCACAAACTCTCAGGCACATGTCGAGCAGTTAAAAGTCACAAGACACACTGTAAAAATGCCCACAAGCCCATCCCTGCAGCACAATCCCCAACTAGGTCTAGGCTTGGGAGAAAGAGCAAAGATTTTCCCTTTAATCAGCTTTAAAACATCAACTAGTTACAGGACAATTTACAAGCATCTCAGCAAAATTCTTTCTTTTAAGCTGTCTTCTGTGGTCCCTTCAGTTTTGCCTTTTCCCTCCATCCACCTGCATAAGGATTTAAAGGTGCAGGTGGAGAAAAAGCAAAATTGAGACTGGTTTTGTAATTGCTGTGCTTGCAGTGGGAAGAATTTCAGAAAAAGTTTCTTTTATTTGTTAAAAAAATTTCTTTAAAGGTTTCTAAGAATCCTCAACCATAGGGATTCTCAAAGGAACAAGAGAAATGTTTTAAGCTCATTCAGCAGCTTTTTAGGGCTGCTGAATGTCTCCCTGATAAAGGATCTTTAGACTTAGTTATTTAAGAAAAATTGGGCCAAAGTTGAAATAACACAAGGTGGTGTGAGATAAGATTCTAGGTTAGTGTCTCACTCCCTCCTTTAGAGGATTTAATTAAAAAATACTGGCTTACTTGAATTTTGTTTTTGTTTTTGTTTTGAAAGGAACAGCTCAGTCTCAAAATATTTTGCTAAACCTCTGGTAAGTAGAATAAAATCTCTAATGTTACATCATAAAGATTCTACTCAGAAAGAATTTAAATTAATTGTTTAAAGAAGAAAAAAGATCTCACTTCCCTCAGGCAGTAAAAAGTGCGGGAAGAAAAACAATGAGAAAACGTGTCTTTTAACCACAGTGAATCCTCCTTCTGGAGGTCCAGGGACTGCTTAGGCCCTAGGAGCAAGCCTTGCAGAGCTTAGTATTCTCCCTCCCTCTTCTCCAGCCTCCCTAAAGTTGTCAAGGGCATTAGATAATGAGACAGTTCACTTTTGAGCACACTCAAGGAATACAGTAATCAATAAGAATTAACAACAAAAAAAGTAAATGTATTTGCCCGTGAAGAAAAAACTTTCTAAAAGTTATGAATGTGTACATAAATTTGTCAATCTAAAGCATGCTGTAAGTGGGATGGGAGGTGTGACATGTTAAAAATATTAAGAATCCTCCTTGTTTATGCAGGAGCTGTGACATTTTATTGTAAAAATGAAATATAGGTGTACTGTTTCCCGGAGAGAACTAGTTCTTCTCCAGGGAAGACTAAGTACCATTTTTTTTTAACTCAGTACCTATAAACACTGATCATTTCCTTGGGGAAGAACTGGCTATTCTTCCAGAGGGAATGGTTAGCCAATCAAGCTACAAAAGGCCCTTGGTGTGCAACCATTTTTGTCTAAAACATATTTAAGTAGAGCACCCCACATCTTTCCCACTTTCCTTGAAAACTCTGAACCTAGGAACTACAAGGTCCTGAGAACAACAGGGCAATTAACTTGCTGCTTAATCTCATTGCAGCTTGCACAAAGAGAAGGAGGCCTGTCTTTCCAAGCTAAGCAAATTATTAAAGAATGTCCTGATTGCCAAGCCCTTAGCAAGGCACCTCCATCTACAGAAGTTAATTCTCGAGGACTGAGGACTAAGTTTTCAAATAATTTGGCAAACAGATGTCACACATTATGCTCCCTTTGGAAAATTCAAATACATTCATATTTCTATTGATACTTACTCTGGTGTCCTACATGCATCTGCTTTAACAGGAGAATCTATTAAAAATATACGAGCCCATTGGCATGAGGCCTTTAGTAATTTAGGATGACCTCAGTAAATTAAAACAGATAATGGCCCTGGATACCTTGCCCATTCTACTCAGGTCTTCCTTTAGCATTGGAATATCCAACATAAAACAGGGATACCTTACAATCCAATCAGTCAGGCAATTGTAGAACGGGCTCATTATACTTTAAAATTCTTCTTCTTCTTCTTTTTTTTTTTTGAAAATCATCTCTGAAAAGGAAGAGATTTCAGATTGACTATGAAATTCAGGAAAATACGACAGAGCAGCTGATGACAACTGGGAAAACTATGTGAGGTCCCAAGGTGCCTGCTTTGAAGGGGACTGAGGCAACATTGTCCTGTGTACATTGTTTCTTATATCTTATATCTTCTTCAAAAACTGTCTCTATTTTTCATAATCCATGGCTGGATACCTTCTGGACAGAACTCGTATGTTGTGCTCCCATATATATGTATATAATTAAATTTGGTTATTTTCATTTGCTAATTGGCTTCATATCTATTTGATTATTAGGCCAGCCAGAAGAGCCATGTGGGTAGAGAAAAGTTTCTTCCCCCAATCCCTGTACTATCTACTTAATATACAGCAAACATTTAAAAAAAAAGTTTTCTCCATCTCAACCATTCTCACTTTCCTTTAATGACAATGCTTCCTCCAAAATTTTCTAACTCAATACAAATAAAAAATGTTCCTAAAATATTGATTTCTGGTCCCTTTCACTTTCTGGAACTCTTCCTCTTGCTTGAAATATCTTTTTTTTGTTTGTTTTTTATTTTAATTGTTGTTTAAGTACAGCTTTCTGTCTTTTACCCTAATCCCAGCCCACCCCCCCAAGCCTTCCCCAACTACCTCTGATTTCCACCACCCCCTCTTTTTGTCCATGTGTCCTATATGCTTGTTTCTGCAAACCCCTCTTCTTTCTGAAATCCCCTCTTCTCTCCCCTCTGGTTACTGTCAGCCTGTTCTCTATTTCAGTGTCTTTGGTTATATTTCGCTTCTTTGTTTATTTTGTTGATTAGGTTCCTGTTAAAGGAGAGATCACATGGTATTTGTCTTTCACTGCCTGGATTATTTCACTTAGCATAATGCTTTCTAGTTCCATCCATGCTGTTGCAAAGGGTAGGAGCTCCTTCTTTCTTTCTGCTGCATAGAGTTACATTGTATAAATGTACCATAGTTTTTTGATCCATTCGTTTACTGATGGGCACCTAGATTGCTTCCAACACTTGCCTATTGTACGTTGTGCTGCTATGAACATTGGGGTGCATAGGTTATTTTGGATTGGTGATTCAGGACTCTTAGGGTATAATCCCAGCAGTAGAATTGCTGGGTCAAAAGGCAGATGCATATTTAGTTTTCTGAGAAATTTTCATACTGTTTTCCATAGTAGTTGTACCAGTCTGCAATTCTACCAACAGTGCACTAGGGTTCCCTTTTCTTCACAATGTCTCCAACACTTGTTTGTTTCTTTGTTTATGATGGCCATTCTGACTGGTGTGAAGTGGTATCTCATTGTGGTTTTAATTTGCATCTCTCTGATAGCTATCGATATAGAGCATCTTCTCATGTGTCTCTGAATCCTCTGTATGTCCTTCTTGGAGGAGTGTCTGTTCAAGTCCTTTGCCCACTTTTTAATTGGGCTGCTTGTCTTCTTAGAGTGGAGTTGTATAAGTTCTTTGTATATTTTGGAGATTAAACCTTTGTCTGAGGTATTATTGGCAAATATGCTTTCCCCATAAGGTTGGTTCTCTTTTTAATATTGTTTTCTTTAGCCATGCAGAATCTTTTTATTTTGATGAGATCCCATTTGTTTATTCTCTCCTTTATTTCTCTTGCTTGAGGGTACATATCAGTGGAAATGTTGCTGCATGAAATATCTGAGATTTTCCTGCCTATGTTCTCCTCTAGGACTTTAATAATGTCACAGCTTACATTTAAATATTTTATTCACCTTGAATTTATTTTTGTCTATGGTTTCATGTTGTTGCATGCAGCTGTCCAGATCTCCCAGCAACATTGGTTGGAAATGCTATTTTTACTCAATTTTATGCTGCTGCCTCCTTTCGCAAAAGTTAATTGACTGTAGAGATTTGAGTTTATTTCTGGGCTCTCTGTTCTGTTCCATTGGTCTATATGCCTGTTTTTATGCCAGTACCAGGCTGTTTTGATTACAGTGGCATTGTAATACAGTTTGGTATCAAGTATTGTGATCCCTCCTACTTTACTCTTCTTTCTCAAAATTGCAGCAGCTATTCAGGGTCATTTATGGTTCCATATAAATTTTTGAAGTATTTGCTCTATGTCTGTGAAATATGCCATTGGTACTTTAATAGGTGTTGCATTGAATCTGTATTTTGCTTTGGGTAATGTGGACATTTTGATTATGTGAATTCTTCTGATCCATGAACACCATATATGTTTCCAATTGTTTGTGTCTTCCTTGCTTTCTTTCTTCAGTATTGTGTAGTTTTCTGCATACAGGTCTTTTACCTCCTTGGTTAGGTTTTTTCTTAGGTATTTTATTTTTCTTTTTGCTATATCAAATGGGATTTTTTTCTTGATTTCTGCTTCTGCTGTTTTATTGTTGGTGTACAAAAATGTCTTTGATCTCTGGATATTGACTTTGTATCCCGCTGTTTTGCCAAATTC
>PVKM010012341.1:0-20333 GCA_004027735.1 Carollia perspicillata | reverse complement strand
ACATCTATTGGTATGATCATGTGTTTTTTGTCTTTGCTTATGTTTATGCGATGTATTACATTTACTGATTTGCTAATGTCGAACCATTCTTGCATCCCTGGGATGAATCCCTCTTGATGATGGTGTATGATCTTTCTAATGCATTGTTGAATGCGGTTTGCCAATATTTTGTTGAGGATTTTAGCGTCTAGGATCATTGGTGATATTGGCCTCAAGTTTCCTTTCTTTGTTGTGTCTTTATCTGGTTTTGGGATTAGGATGATATTGGCTCCATAAAAAGAGTTTGGGAGTCTTCCATCCTTTAGGATTTTTTTGGAATAATCTGCAAAGAATAGGGGTTAGCTCTTCCTTAAATGTTTTGTAAATTCTCCTGTGAAACCATGTAGTCCAGGACTTTTGTGTGCCACAATTTTTTTTTATTACTGCTTCAGTTTCTTCTGCTGGTATTGACCTGTTCAGGCTTTCTTCTTCTTCTTCATTAAGTTTGGGAAGATTACACTTTTCTAGAAATTTGTCCATTTCATCTAGGTTTTCAAATTTCTTGGCATACAGTTCTTCATAGTAATTTCTTACAGTCCTTGTATTTCTGTGGTATCAGTTGTAATCTCTCCCCTTTCATTTCTGATTGTGTTTATTTGGATCCTCTCTTTTTGTTGATGAGACTGCTTAAAGGCTTGTCAATTTTGTTTATCTTTTCAAAAAAAAAACAGCTCCTGGATTCATTGATCTATAGGATTGTGCTTTTAGTCTCCATGTCATTTAATTCTGGTCTGATCTTGGTTATTTCCTTCCTTCTACTAGCTCTGGGCTGTTTCTGTTGTTGTTCCTCGAGTTCTTGTAGGCATAGGGTTAGGTTGTTTGATTGAAATGTTTCTATCTTTTTTAGGTAGGCCTGTATCGCTATGAACTTCCCTCTCAGGACTTCTTTCACTGTGTCCCATAAATTCTGAGTTGTTGTGAGTTCATTTTCATTTGTTTCTAGAAACTTTTTGATTTCTTCTCTAATTTCATTCTTGACCCATTCATTGTTTAATAGCATGCTATTCAATCTCCATGATTTTGAGTGTTTAGGTTTTTTCCCCTTGGTGTTGGTTTCTAGTTTCAGTCCCTTGTGATCAGAGAAAATTATTGGTGTGATTTCAATTTTTTTGAATTTGTTGAGGCTTGTTTTGTGTCCTATCATGTGGTCTATCTTTGAAAACATTTCATGTGCATTTGAGAAGAATGTGTATTAAGCTTCTCTGGGATAATGGGTTTTCTCTATATATATCAGTTAAGTCCATTTCATCTAGCATTTTTCAATGCTACAATATCTTTATTGATATTTTGTTTGGAAGATCTGTCCATTTTTGACAGTGGGGTGTTAAAATCCCCTACTATAATTGTGTTGCTGTCAATGTCTTTCTTGAAGTCTTTTGAGATGTTCTTTATGTTTTTGGGTGCTCCTATGTTGTGTGCATATATATTACAATGTTTATGTCTTCTTGGTGGATTCTTCCCTTGAGTATTATGAAGTGACCTTCTGGGTCTCTCATTATGGCCCTTTGTTTAAACGCTATTTTATCTGATATGAGTATTGCTACTCTGGCTTTTTTCCTCTCTGTTTGCTTGGAAGATTGTTTGCAGCCATTCACTTTCAGTCTATGTATGTCTTTTGTCCTGAGGTAGGTCTCTTGTAGGCAACATATGCGTGGGTCATATTTTCTTATCCATTCAGCTATTCTATGTCTTTTGACTGGAGAATTTAACCCCTTTACATTTAGGTTATTATGTATAGGTACTTATTCATTGTCATTGTCATACCTGTGTTGCGCCCCCCGCCTTCTTCCTTTCCTTAAAATAGTCCCTTTAGAATGTCTTGCAAAGCTGGTTTGGTGGAGGTGTATTCTTTTAGACTTCTTTTGTATGGGAAGCTCCTTATTTGGCCTTTTATCTTGATTGAGAGCCTTGCTGGGTAAAGTTTCTTTGGTTTCAGACCTCTGGTTCTCGTTACTTGGAATATTTCTTACCATTTTTTTTTTTCTGGCTTGGAGCATTTCCATTGAAAACTCAGTTACTAACCTTATCAGGACTCCCTTGTATGTTACTTCCTGTTTCTCCCTTGCTGCCTTTAAGATTCTCTCTTTGTTTTGGAATTTTGCCATTTTAATTATGATGTGTCTTGAAGTTGGTCTCTCAGGGTTCCACTTGACTGGGACTCTCTGTGTTTCCTGTATTTGTGTGACTTTTTCTCTTGTCAAATTAGGGAAGTTTTCATGATTACTTTTTCAAATAGGTTTTCTATCCCTTTCTCTTCTTCTCCTTCTGGTATCCCTATTATTTGGATATTATTACATGTCACATTGTCTTGTATTTCTTTTATCCCCTCTTCATTCTTTCTGAGCCTCTTTTCCTTTTCTTACTCTTTCTGGGTGTTTTTTCTAGTTTTTCCTCCAGCCTACTGATCCAATCTTGTGCTGCATGTATCCTGCTTTTGATTCCTTCTACTGTGTTCTTCAGTTCAGATATTGCATTCTTCATTTCCTCTTGGCCCTTGTTGATAGTTTCTATTTCCTTTTTCTTGCTGATATAGTTTGAAGTGAGTTCACTGTAGTTTCTCTGTAGTTTCTGGTAATTCTCTGTTAGCTCATAGAGCTTTCTGGTAACCATTGCTTTGAACTCAATATGTGATAGTTGAATTGCCTCTATTTCATTTAGCATTCTTTCTGAATTTTCCTCCTTTCCTTTCATCTTGGGATTGTTTGTCTTCCCATTGCTTGTGAGACTCTTCTTGTTAGCTTCAGCTTCTTAAATTAATCTGTTCTGACTCCCTGGCTTTACGGTGTAAGCTTTTGTGGAAGAATACCTGTGAGATTCAGTGGTGCAGTGTCCTTCAGGTATCCTGGTGTTCACAGCTTCTACATATTCTTTTTGTGTGATCATTTGCAGGGGTAATACAAAATGGTTTAAGACAGGAAGAGAGTATTCTATACTATTTAACATAGCAGTTGGTAAAGAAGAGATAGGAGATCCTTTGGTTATAAATAGTGTTAACTGTGATCTTCCACCCAACTAGCCACATTTTAGAAAGGATAGAAAGAAGATAAGACTGTTGTTGGGGAGGGAAGGATTGTGAGTTGGATCTAGAAAGCAGTGAGGTTGTGAGAGGTCAGATTCTGAGGTAAGGTGAGAGTAAAGGATAGGAAATAGGTATAGTGTGTCAGAGAATAGAGTTAACCACTAGAACAATAGAGTCAGGAAACCGTGAAGCGGGCTAAGATTTGGGAGGGGTGTTGTGTAGTATTTACAATAGTATGGAACAGCTATTGTTTACAATAATATCAGAGCAACAGTGGTATGACAGAATCTATGTGATCTAGATAAAAAGAATAGGGATTGTAGGACCTTTAGTAGTGTGCTAATGAAACACAAGTGACATGAAAGACAGTAACTTGGCAATACACTATGAAAGAGAGAACAGGGGAAACCTGTCAAATGATACAATATAACCCGCCAAGCAAAGAAGACTATACAGAAAGAAGATGCATACAAAAATATCATTCAAATAAAAGATGTAAGAATAATGAAAATATAATACTAGAAATATGCAATAACATGTAGGTTCTCTGTGAACCTACACAAAGTGAAATTTGTCTCTGTGTCTCAGGTGTTGGGCTACCCCCTCTTTGGGTCCAACTCTGGTCTTTTCACAGTCCGGTTTTTTTGTCTCACTTGTGGGTATTTCAAGAAAAAAAAAGCAGAATGAGGAAGGAAGAAGAGATAAAATGGGAAAGAAAGGAATAAGGAATAAAACATTAAAGAAGGAAAGAGAAGCAAAAGGAATTGAGAGATGAAAAATAATATAAATTAAAAAATCAAAAATTACTTAAAAATAAAACAAACAAACAAAGCAACAAAACAAAACAAAACAAAACAAAAAACCTCTTGCTGGTTTCAAACTGGTGAAACCAGTTTTTCTGTTCTTGCTGGCTGCAGCAGACTGAAGGGTGAGTAGTATGCTTTTCTCCCCTCCTGGTCAGCACTAAGTCAGCCTCACACACACTCTCCCCAGAGCTAGCCTGGTGCCCCACTGCAGGGTCCTTGGTACAGGTTCCAGGTCTCCTGAGGCACACACGCTCTCTTGGAATTTACAGGTGTGAGCTCCAGGCCTTTTGCAAAGAGATGCATTCTCTCCAGGTCCATGGGCGTGGGCCCCGGGCATTCCACAAAGCTCTCTCTCCTGGGTTTGCAGGCACACATGCCTAGCCAGGCTGCCTTCAGTCACACAGGCTCAGGCTCCCACTCTTCCCAGAGCTACACTTGGGTGTTCACAGACCCCATGTGTTTGTTACTTAGTCCTTACTCCCCTTTCTGTGACTTCAATCAACCAGGTCTCTTCTGGCTCTGCTCAAACTCTGTTTGGCTGGGGAGGGAGCGCCAACCCAGCTGTCTCCCAAGAGCCCTGTGGCTGGCCCAGCGGGTGCCGGTCTGGGGCTGCAGCCTCTTTGGTCCCTGCACTGATCTCTGGGTGCTTATTGTCCTGAAGCACTCTCCTTACCATCTGTTTTTTCAATGTCCACTATAATTTTTGATCTCCTGTTTTCATGTATGCTGTGGTTCCGGTGGCTGTCTGCTCTGTTCCTCTGTAGATTGGCCAGGTTTTTTTCCTGTGTGTAGGGGGAAGTTGAATCTGCTCCCTCTTACCTAGCCACCATCTTTCCTCTCCCTTTCAGAATATTCTTATTGACCACATATCAGCAGCCCTGCTCCAGGGGTAGTCACTCTAATTTGGCCTGGGTCACATGTGTGCTGGGCAGGCAGAGATGGCAATAGAAAAGGAGCAGTGTTCAGAGGCCAGGATAGGAAATGTTGTCAGCAAAACAAAATGACAGATGGGCCCCAAATTCTAAGACTGAAACCTCATAACCACAGTCCTGTCCTCAGAGAAAAGGGAACAAGTGACTTTGGGACATCCCCATATGTTCAAGACCTGAGAAACATTTAAAGGCTAATGGAGAAGCTTGATTAGCAGAGGTGACCTTATCTAGAAATTCACTCAGAGAGAAGAGTAACCTATGAATTGAAGATAGAAGAGGAAGAAACTGTGTTGAGAAACAGAAAACCTAGATTGTCTAAAAACATCTGGAAGTAACTCTGATTAAAAAACACTCCCTGAAACTCAGGAATTCCCAGAATCCAGTAGTCCATAGGCCACAGTTAAAACTCTGCACTCTGAACTGCAAATTCCAGCACTTCATGTTAACAACCGAGCTTGCAAATCATGTCCTCCAACATTTTGTTTTTCCACAGTGACACAGGAAGTTGCCCTCCTTATGGTGTCTGGTTTCTTTTTCCATCTTTTAAAAATAATGCATTTTCACTTAGCTTGTGCTCTCCTTGGGGATTAATTAGTGACTCTAAGAGTCACAGGGGGTTTAGGTGGCCCGCACCTCTTGACAGATGGCAGCTGAGAGAAATGGGAATGGTAGCAGAGACAATCATTTTGGTAATTATAATTTTCTGGATGTGAGTTTATGAAATACCTCCAGAGTTTCATGTGAAATTCCCACATGAGTTCATGAAACCTCTGAGCCCTGGGGCTGGGCAGCAGCCATTTACTCTTCTTCTGAACTCTGGTTAGAAATCGAATTTCCTATTACACGAAAGGCGAGAGAGAGAGAGAGAGAGAAAAGAAAAGAATGTTGATTTATATGCAAGACTTCTGCTCCATAAATATGGTTTAGAATTAATTGAATATCCTGTAGCTCTTTGTACTGTGTATGCTAATGATGACCAAAAATGCAATCTTGTCTATATTTCTTTATTAACTTATCTTAAAGTTACATATTGTGAATAATAACAGCCTGTACTGCTGTACTAGGCAACTTTATAATGTGCAATTCAAGCTCTTTATTCTATGCAATTTGTTTAGGTAATTTATTTTTCTAGTAAGCAGGAAAAAAGACCTAAATTAAGAACTAACAGTCCTTATTGCTGGCAAGTTCCAGGGACTTGAAATGAGTAAATATGAAATGAGGTGATCACCACCTCGTGTGGGAGCTCGATGAATGGTCATGCTAGTTCTATTTCCTGGACTATATTGAATTAATTTAATTATGGAATATCACTGTTATGCCTGGTAATTAACACTGCAGAGATTTCTCTGAGTGCTAGCTCCTGTGATGGGCAGGGCTGTGCAGGCACCTACATTGCCACCTTGCAGAGGTGGACACAGACCTGAGGTGGTGGCTCTCTGATAGAAGGTCTCCCAAGATGACAGTTTGCAGATTCTCATTTTTTCTTCTTACTTTTCCAGACTTTTTCTTCCTCAAGAGATAGAGGCAGTAGTCAGGCAGGGGCAGAGGCTGATATACTGTCTTATTTCTTGCCATATTACAGTTAACTGTGATTGTGTTACATAATCTAATTATTAGTTATCAGCAATGAAAAATCTTAACTCTTGGGTCCAGGTCAAGAAGCACCTCAGCAGTTGGCCTCTCTTCATCTAATAAGATGACACCTTCCTTGAACCACAGCTGCTCTCCCCACAGGACCCTGCCTTGCAAAGAACAGGAAAGAAAAGGCTTTATTAGCTTCAGTCACACTCTCACACCCACAAGCCCCAAATTCTTTCACACAAGAGGAGTAGATAAAGTGTCTGGCTAGTAAACTTTCCTATATTACTGAAAAAAAGGGGTCCATTTGTCTACTTGCATCAAAACCTAATCAAATGAAAATAGGAGTTTGCAGCCAAGAAAGTAAGGGTTTATCAGCCAAGGAAATTGCACTAAGACCAGAGTCACAGGTAAGCCAATGTTCAAAGACATGGCTGCACAATGGCTCTTAGAGGATAGGTTATAAAGGGGAAAATTATAAATTACCAAAATGATGGCTAAAGGAATTGGGGTCATGAGCTCTACTGATTGGTTTGGACCAGAGTAGAAAGTAGTTGATCATTGCATCAGGTACTGATATCAGCCATACCGTTGTTCTGTCTGATCTTGTAAGGGTGTAATCTGTAGAGTAGTCCCACTTTAAGTCAAGATACCATTAGCTTGACTAAACTTCTATTTCTGTGGTCAGAGTTTTATGCTTACCTAAGACTTTGTTTGATGCTGACCAGACTCTGATGTCCTAAGGACTTAATGGCCTCGTAATTGTTGAACAGGTTATTCTCATTCCTCCACCTATGGTACCTTATCCTTTGATCTTCTTAGGGTAGTATAGCATAGTGGTGAAGAGCTTGGGGTCACAACCTCTCTGTGCCTCAGTTTCCTTCATCTGTAGAAAGGGGATAGTATCAATAAAAGTATACATGAAAGTTCTTGCAATACAGTCTGACATCTCATAAGCACTCATTAAGTGCTGTTCATTATGATTATTGACTGCTCCCTAACTAGACTCCATACTTGACCAAGCAAATATCTACTGAACATAGTTGGATTCTGATCTTAGCCCTTCAACACTGAGTTCATCATCTTCCCCACACATGTCCTACCCAAGCATTCTCTCTCTGTCAATGGATCCATTGAACAGAAGGCTGCCAACACCACCAACCTGGATCTGGCCATTGGCCCCTCCTTTTCCTCTAGCTCCAAGGGCCAATCAATAACCAATCTCTCCTCTAGAGTTTCTTAATACTTGTTACCTATGTGTACTTTTCTTCATCTTCACTGCCAGGACCTGTGAGCACAATGCCATTGTGTCCTGATATGCTACTTCATTTTGAATCTAGTTCCTGGAATGGACTTTCTAGAAAGACACATGTGT
This sequence comes from Carollia perspicillata, assembly GCA_004027735.1. Lineage (NCBI taxonomy): Eukaryota > Metazoa > Chordata > Mammalia > Chiroptera > Phyllostomidae > Carollia > Carollia perspicillata. Next base: position 12,584 of record PVKM010012341.1, on the reverse strand, counting down.
GTGTCATTATACTGCCTGAACTCTTCAGCAGCACAGCACACACTGCTCCTGAGAGAAAATAACATTCTCTGGATGTCATGCCAGGTTCACTGTGACCTGTCTATCACCGTTCTACTAGTCTCTTAATTTGTCCCTCAATCTTCTTTGGGTGTAGCCTCTGAAACATTTGCAGTCACTTGGATAATTTTGTTGTTGGGAATGTGACTCACAGCCAAGGTGAAAGTAGAGCAGACTGCCAAGAACCACCAAAGAAAGTAGATTCAGACATATCACCTGTAATTAGCCCCTTTTAAGGAAATTTCCTGGAAGTCGCAAACACTATTCTGTCCACCTGCAGAACTCTGAGACAGGCTCTTTTTTTGCTGCAGGGGAAGTGAGGAGGGTGACCATGTGCACCTGAAAGTCACTCTTCACACAGGTTGAAGGAGAGTGTGTGGCACAACCCTATGGCCCCTGTCCAGCTTGATCATACAAGTGGACAGGTCTGGTCTAGGAGTCCCATTAAGGTGGCCTGTCCCCTGTGTATCAGGGGGCCTCTTACTGCAGTTCTATACTGATGTCCCTTGGCCCACTTCCTGTGTCCACTGAGCATGAGATCCTTTTTTTCAGCTGTTCTCTGGGTCCCCTGAGCAGAAAGCTTCCTGTTGGCCCTGCTTTGACTGGGCTTCCTAGTGAAAGACCTCAACTGGCCTACTATGAATGTCCCTGATGTTTAGATGTTTGTGTTGGATCAGGGTCAGGTCTTGTCCCTGTGTCCCCTGGGGGGATACATGCCATGCCCTCTAAGGGGTTTTCATGGAGCCTCTTTTACTTGGCTTAAGATGAAAGTAGAAAAAAATGTAATAGCACTTCAAGTAGTTTTTCTCTAGGGAAATAGTCTCCTAAATCTCTTATTTCTTTCACTCTATCCTCTAAGGTTTCCTTTATGTACCTACCTTGAAGTGAGTAATGTACTGTTTACTTTTAGTTCCTCCCTCCTGAGCAAGGAAGGCAAAGGATGGAGCTATATGCCTACCAGACAGGTCTGTGATTTCTGGGAGCCCCACTGGGATCCTAAGGCACAGTGCTCTGTTGCCATCCTTAGCTAGCAGGCAGTGGTCTGCACAGAAGAGAGAGGGGCTGAGGTTAGATCCTGGACTTGCAGAAGGTGCCCTCATTGGTGGAGAGATACAGCTGTGGGCTTATCCAGGGTCATTCTCTGTTGCCTAGATCAAGGATTTGAGTGTACCCAATAGAAATAGAAGACAAGCCACAAATGTAATAAAACATCTCCCATCACTATTTTACAAAAAGTAAAAAGAACATGTGAAATCATTGTAGTAATATATTTTGTTGAAACCATATATCAAAAATATTACTTTAGCTTGTAGTAAATATAAAAGATACTAATGAGATGATGTATCTAGATAGATAAATTGCATTTCTAAATATCAATATCCATATCTATCTATCTATCTATCTATCTATCTATCTATCTATCTATCATCTATCTATATTACTTATTTTTTTATCACCATTTATCCCCTGATATGCTCTTCCAACTCCACCCACACCCCACCCGTAATCACCACATTGTTGTCTGTGTCCGTGAGTTCTTTCTCTTTTTCTGTTCTTTTTTTGTTCACTCTCCCTGCCTTGCCCCAGAGCTGTCAGCCTGTTTTCTACCTATGAGTCTGTTTTTATTTTGCTTGCTAGTTTAGTGTGTTCATAAGATTCCATATGTGTGTGAGATTATATGGTACCTATCTTTTTCTGAGTGGTTTCTTTCAGTTAGCATAATGTTCTCCAGGTCCATCCATGCTGTCACAAAGGGTAAAATGTTCTTTTTTATGGCTGAGTACTATTCCATTGTTCAAATATACCATAGTTGTTTTATCCACTCATATACAGATGGGCACTTGGGTTGCTTCCAAATCTTGGCTTTTATTGTAAATAACACTGCCATAAACATAGGAATGCACATATTCTTTCAAACTAGTGTGTTAGTGTATTTCTTTAGATATATTCCAAGAAGTGAAATCTCTGAATTGTAAGTCTGTTCCATTCTTAATTTTTAAGAAAACTCCATATTGTTTTCCATAGTGGCTGCACCAATCTACATTCCCACCAAAAGTGTGCAACCATTCACTGTTCTCCACATCCTCGCCAGCACTTGTTGTTTATAGATTTATTCATGATAGCCTTTCTGAAAGATGTGAGGTGATATCTCAGTGTGGCCTTAACTTGCCTTTCTCTGAAAATTAGTGACATTGGGCAATTTTTTTATATGTCTATTGGGCATCTATATGTCTTCTTTGGAGAAATGTCTATTCATGTCCTTTGCCCGTTTTAAAATGGGAATTGTGTGTGTGTGTGTGTTGAGTTTTATAAAGTTCTTTTAAATTTGGATATTAACCTTTTATCACATGCATTGGCAAATGTGTTCTCCCATTTAGTAGGTTGTCTTTTTATTTTGTGAATGGTTTCCTTTGTAAGCAAAAACTTTTTAGTTTGATGTATTCCTTTTTGTTTATATTTTCTTTAGTTTCCCTTGCCTGAGGATATATATATAGCAATTATATATATACATATAATTGCTAAAAGAAATGTCAGAGATTTTACTGCCTATATTTTCCCCCAGGATTTTTATGGTTTCTAGTCTAATTTAATATTTCTACTCTAATATTTACTCCATTTGAGTTTATTCTTGTGTAGAGTGTAAGAAGGTGGTCTAGTTTCAGTTTTTTGCATGTATCTGTCCAATTTTCCTGATGTCATTTATTGAATAGACTATCTTTAACTCATTGTACATTTTTGTATTTTTTGTTAAATATTAATTTACTATTAGGGTGTGGGCTTATTACTGGGTCCTGTATTCTGTTCCGTTGATTTATATGTCTGTTTTTATGCCAGTACCATGCTGTTTTGATTACTGTGGGCTTTCAGTATAGTTTAATATTAGGTAGCATGATTCCTTCAACTTTGCATCTCTTTCTCAGGATTACTGTAGCTATCTGGGGCTTTTTGTGGTTCTATATAAATATTTGGAATATTTGTTCTAGTTCTGTGAAATACACCATTGGTATCTTGATAAAAAAATGCATTGAATCTGTAGATTGCTTTGGGTAGTATGGACATTTTAATGATGTTAATTCTGTCTATCCATGGACATGGTATATGCTTCCACTTATTTGTATCTTTTTCAATTTTTTTCTTCAGTGACATAACTTTTTGAGTACAGGTCTTTTATATTCTTGGTTAAATTTATTCTTAGGTATTTTGTTATTTTTCAGATAATTGTGAATAGGATTATTTCCCTAGTTTTCTTTTCTAATAGTTCATTATTAACATTTAAAAATATAACTGATTTCTGGACATTAATTTTGTATCCTGCTACTTTATTGAATTCATTCAGATCTAGAAGTATTTGGTGCAATATTTAGGGTTCTCTGTGTATAGTATCATGTCATCTGCAAATAATGACAGTTTTACTTTTTCTTTTCCAATTTGAATGCCTTTTATTTCTTCTTGTGTGATATCTGTGGCTAAGACTTCCAGTACTTTGTTGAATAAGAGAGATGAAAGCATCCCTGTCTTGTTCCTGAACTTAATGGGAACACTTGTAGTTTTTGCCTGTGGAGTATGATGCTGGCAGTGGGTTTGTCATATATGGCTTTTATTATGTTTATGTACATTCCCTCTATTGCCACTTTGTTGAGAATTTTTATTGTAAAAAACCAGGGAACCACTCTACCTGGTTTCAGGAGTTGTAACTGCCCCATGTGGCTAAGGCTGAGTGAGCGACCTCTGACCTGTGAGCCACTAAGGAAACAGAGCTTATGTCCTTGGCAAGAGCACTGCTTCTGCCATCTCTGGCCCCCAATGCCTGGTTGGTTAGTCAGAGATTTGTAAGACCCCTCAGAGTGGGGGCAACCCAAGCCAGACACAATCACATGGGAGGCCATCTTGGAAGGACTTGGGAGGCTGCAGCAAAGAGGGGGCAAAGGACCCTCATCCCCCAGCTGTTTTTACATAACCTGAGTCCCCATTCTGTCTGGGAGAAGTACTGCCTGAATCTATGACAGGGAGGGGGCACAGCCCTCTGCCAGGTAGAGCAGGTTCCGGGGTGATCAGGCATAAGAAAGAATTTGTAAAGTCCTGTAAAGCCTGCTTTGCTAAGAGTGCTTTCATTTATATGATAAGGGTCTGAGCAGGAAATGAATATGTCTCCTAAAGTTTTTTGCAACCCCCTTACCTGACAGACACTGACTCAGATTAAGCCATCAGATTTCTTTGAAATGTTATCTGGTGTTTGATTCTTGCCACCTGACATTGGTTGATGAGCTTTACCTGTATCCCTGTGTGTTACGAACCTAATAAATACCATTGAGGAAGGGGACTCCAGGCCCTTCTCCTTTGAGAGATCAACCACCTTTCCTTCCCAAGCAGATCATGTCTTGGTAGCATTATTTTCATCCATGGTGGCTGGGGGAGGCCCTGCAGGCAGAGCCCCTCCCACAGTAAATGGGTGCTGAATTTTATCAAATGCTTTTCCTACATCTATTGATATGATCATGTGGTTATTATCCTTAATTTTGTTTATTCATTTATTTCTACTCTGATTTTTATTATTCCCTTCCTTCTGCTCACTTTAGGCTTTGTTGTTTTTATTCAATCTCCATTACTTTTAAATTTAGAGTGTTTATTTGAGCTTTTTCTTTTTTCTTGAGATGGGTGTGTAATGCTATACATGTTTCTCTTAGTACTGCTTTTCCTGTGTCCCATAGATTTTGGATTGTTCTCATTCTCATTCGTTTCAAGTTATCTTTTGATTTCTTCTTTGATCTCATTGTTAACTCATTCACTGTTTGGAAACATGTTATTTAACTCCCATGTCTTTGTGTGTTTTTCTTCTTGTGATTGATTACTAGTTTCATAGTATTATGGTCAGAGAAGATGCTTGATATAGTTTTAATCTTCTTAAATTTTTAAATTTGCTTTGCTTCTAACATTCAGTCTATGTTAGAAAATGATCAGTGTGCACTTGGAAAGAATGATTATATTCTGCTGCTTTGGGATGCAATGCTGTGAAGATATCAATTAAATTCAATTGATTGATTACATCATTTCAGGCCATCATATCCATGTTGATTTTCTGTCTGGAAGATCTATAAATTTATGTTAATGGGGCATTATAGTCTTCTACCTGATTATTTTACTGTCAATTTCTGCCTTTATGTCCATCAAGAATGGATTTACATATGTAGGTATTTTTATGTTGGGTGCATATATGTTTACAAATGTATCCTCTTTCATACTGCTTCTTCATCATTATGTAGTATCCTTTATCTCTTACTGTAGCCTTGGTTTTAAAGTCTGTTTTGTCATGTAAGTATTGCTACCCAGCTTTCCTTTCCTTTCCATTTGCATGAAATATCTTTTTCCATCCTTTCACTTTTAGTCTGTGTGTGTCTTTTGTTCTGTGATGGGTCACTTTTAGAAACATGTATATGTCTTGTGTCTTTTTCCATTCAGCTACCTTATGTCTTTTTATTGGAGCATTTAAGCCATTTACATTTAAAGTGATTATTGATAAGTATGGATTTATTGGTATTTTATTTTTTAGCTATATTCCTCTGTCTGTTTGTTTTTTCCTTTTATTCCTCTTTTTTCTCTCCTTCTCTACTCTTCCCCCTCCTCATCCTTCTTCATCTTAAAGCAAGCTCTTTAAAATTTCTTGTAATACTAGTTTGATCATAACAAACTCCTTAGCTTTATCTTGTTTAAGAAGCTATTTCTCTTTCAATTTTAAATGATAGCCTGCTGAATAGAGTAGCTTTGGTTGTAGGTCCTTGCTTTTCATCACTTTGAATATTTCAAGCCAATTCCTTCTGGCCTGAAATATTTTTGTTGAGAAATCAGTTAACAGTCTTATGGGCACCCTCTTGTAGGTAATTAACTGTCATTCTCTTGTAGATTTTAAGATTCTCTCTTTGTTTTTAACCTTTGGCCATTTTAATGATGTGTCTTGGTATGGGCCTCTTTGCATCCATCTTCTTTGGGACTCTCTGTGCTTCCTGGACTTGTGTGTCTTTTTCCTTCAAAAGGTTAGGGATGTTTTTATTAATCATTTCTTCTTATGTATTCTCAATCCCTTGCTCTCTTTCTTCTTCTTCTGTATCCCCTATGATGCAGATGTTGTTATACTTTGTGTTTTCTCAAAGATTTCTTAAACTATCCTCATTTTTAAAATTTTTATTCTCTTTTGCTGTCTCATGGGATATTTTTTTATACCTTGTCTTCCAAGATGTTGATTTGATCTTCTAATTCATCTCACCTACTGTTTATTCCTTCCAATGCATTCTTTACTTCAAATATTGTATTGTTCATTTCTGACTGATCCTTTTTTATGGTTTCTGTGTTGTTTATGCTGTTGTGCATCCTTATAGTCACTACTTTGAACTCTATATATGATGAATTGCTTGCCTCCATTTTATTTAGCTCTTCTTCTGGAGAAGTCTCTTGTTCTTTCTTTTGGAGCTTCTTTCCTCATCATGGCTCCCTGTTTGTATGTGTTTGTATGCATTAGGTACATCTTCTATGACTCCTGGCCTTGGTGGGTTGGCCTTATGTGGTAAGTGTCTTCAGAGACCCTGTGGTTCAATCTCCCTGATTACCTGATATGGATGCTTTAGGAATGTCTCTTATGCACATTATGTGTGCCCTTTTGTTGCAATTGTGTCTTGACTGCTATTGGCCTGTTTGTGTGTGGGATTGACCCTCTGGTTGGCTGACTGTGAGGCCCAGCCCTGCATGCAGTGTGCAAGCTGCTTGTAGGTGCTGATCATACAAAGTGGAATTTGCCTCAGCAGGGTTTGGTGCCTGAGGAGATCTCCCTGTGGGCATTCTGCTTGTGAAGCTTATTGGATTTTGCTCTGTTGTTTGAAGCTGGACACTGGGTGTTTTTGTCCTGGGCCTCTGTGTCAGACACTTCCTATGACTGGTCCTAGGAAACTTGTGTGGAGCTATCAGCAATCCACAGCTTGTGGTTCCATCTGCTGGGCCTGGGGGCATGAAGAAATGACAAAGTTGTGCACCAAAACTGGGTTTTATCAGCACTGGATCAGGGAGTGATTAAATAAAAGTCTCAAAGCACTCAGAGATCTGCCTTTGTCTGTAGGCTATCTGTTGGGCTTAGTCACTGAAGGAGGTGCGGCAAGCAGAATTCCAGTGGGTGGTTCAGTTGCTTCCCCTCAGGTTGATGCCACATGAAATGACTGTTCTGCTTGAGAAAGATAGATTCTGCAGTACGGGGAATGACTCAGCATAGGAATCCTGACAATGGACACTTCATCTCTCTCCCCAGAGCCACCAACTTTAGAATCTCTTCAAATAACCCTAGTGCCCTCTACCCTCCCTCCATCTGGGTCCAGGCTGAGTGACTGAGGATAAAATTTTGTGCATTGGCCCTTTGAGAGGATGCCTGTGTCTCTAATCATCTCTTCCTGGCAGACAGAAACACTGGCAGACAGAAACACAACCAAATTTTTGTGAGTACCTTTCTCATTTCTGGTGTTCTAGGCTAGGGAGCTTGGCTTGGGCTTTAGACTTCCCAGGAGGAACTACTGTGAAGTTGAGATACTCCCCCTAGAACATCAGCTGCCACCCATGGGAGTCCAGCCAGCCCATTTACACCTCAGCACTTCCTACCAGTCTTGATGTGGCTACTTCTGTAAGTCTTTGGTTACAAGGTTTCTCTCCAAGTAGTCTTCAGTGATTTTCCAGGATGATTTTTCTATAATTTACTTGTAATTCCAATTTGGTCCCGGGAGGTGGTTAGTGTAGGTTCCACTTATTCTGCTGCTATCTTGGATCCTGCTATTTATATATATATTTTTAGTAATTCTTTGGTGGCTGACAATTCTTAGCTCCTTACTGTATTATCTCACTATTATTATTATCATTTTATAGATGTGGACATTGAGACACAGAGAGGTTAACCAAGTTGTCTGAGGTCACATAGAAGTTAGGTGGAAAGCTAGAATTTGGCAATGTGGTTTCCCATTTATGCCTCCTATCCCCACCAAATATTTTTATTTTTATATAAACAATCCTCTTTCTGGAGAAAGCAATTGATTGTACAACTGCTTGGCTTTTTGAGGGTGAGAAGATTTTTGTGTAGTTCCCCATTTTTAGATATCTAAAAATAATTCCAAGAGGTAACAACCTCCATGATGCTGACCATAAAAGGCGTAGAAGGTGCAAAGGTAGGAAGAAAGTAGAATGGCATTAAAGGTCTTTTCCCAGTACGAAGGTTAAATATGACAGGCTAAAGTTCAGAGACTAGGGTAGATAGAAACCAGATTATTTGGGGGTATCTTTGATCTGGGTATGTGCACCTGACCACAGACATCAGGTACAGGTTTGGATAGGGGTTAGCAGGAGGTGAGAGAGTTCTGGGCAGAGAGCCTGAGGCAGCTTCACAAACATGTGCTCACTCCCATGGAAGTGAGACACTGGCCACCATGGCACTGGTACCTGCTGGTGGAAGGTGGGCATTAGGCCTGGGGGCTCCAGAGAACCTGGAATAGAGAAAGGTTCTGGTGAACTGGGATCATCTCATGGACAGCAAGCAAGGGGAAGGTGGGGATTGAGCAGAGGCAGATGGTCAAATAAATGTTCCCTGTTTCTTAAGAAGCATTGGGAGAGATCGGAGACCCCTTCACCATGCCTAGACAGTGCTATAGGCTGGGAGACTCGGGATATCTGCAGAGCCTGAGGTTGAACCTTGTTTCCAGCCACTGTAATTTAATGAAGATAAGTTTTGGCTCCAAAGAATAAAGTAGGGTGGAGCTCAGGGCCAGCTAAGATGAATGCACATCCTGTGAAACTGGGGGACACGCTGATCCAAGCTTCTGTGCACTAAGGGGTGTTAGAACCCAGCTCCCACACTTAGGCAGACCAGCTCCTGCATCATAGTCTCTCTGGCCACAGAAGAGAGGTCCCTGCGAGTGGGGACTCTCTGGTTGCCCCATCTTTATCTCTGGCTGAAGACTCTAAGAAGAGGGAAGGAGGAAGGGGAGATAAGAGAAAAAAACAGAAGAATGAAAATAAATATTTTTTCTTCCTTAAAGTGGAAATAACTTGGGCAAAGCAAGGGCAGAAATGGAAGAAAATATTTCTGATGCTTCTTCATTCTGAAATACATGGATCAAACAGTTGACTCTGTGCATACTGCCAGAATTTATCTCAGAGAGAGGAAGGCACAAAGAAATATTCCAGCTGAATGGAGTCATCAGGAAATGTGCACTTCATAGGTCAGGGCTCTGAAGTGTGTGCTTGCATGTCTGTGCATGTGTGTGTTCCTGTGAGTCCTTTTGGCAACACCATGGCCCAGGACTCAGACCTGTCCCCTGCACCCCCAAGGCTCAGACAGCCTCTTGAACAGGTGCTGCAGGCACCCAATGCTTTGACAGACTACCTGTCCCCTGCACCAGCCTCATCTGACCCTCTCCTTCACCTGAAGAGCTGGCATTATGATCTCCACTTTTGAGATGAAGAAACTGAGGCAAGGTCATTGAACTTATCCAGAGTTACATTTATTTGGTAGAGCAGACAGGGTTTGAACCCAAATTTTTATGTAAATTCTATGTGTTTTCTACCCCTCACAGTGTCATCCTAAAGTTCAAAACATCAAAGATTCAAAGTTTGTCTGTGTAACAATGGAATCCGCAGAAGTGGAACTGAGGCAGGATAGTAAGAACCTAGGGAAATTCTTTGACGAGTGGAATAAGGGAAACTGAGACAAAATATTTAAACAAAGCCAGAAAATTTGAGCGATTTACAGCCAGCTAATGAATCACAAAATTTTATCTTTCCTAACCAAGGACACTCAGGAGCGAATGGTTCACACAGTCCAGACTGTCCCAGAGCAAACTGGCCTCAGTCTTAGTCCCTCTCCAATAATGTTCTTTAAAAGTAAAACCAACCAAAAAATAACTCTGTATATACACATTTTGATGAATCAACGTATTGAAGGACACACCTAAAAAGTTATTGAATATTCTCTTAAGACTCTCCCCTGAGACCTTCCCTAGGACTCCAGCTGGCCAAAGACAAATAAAAAGCCTCAAGCAAAGGATCCACAGATCACTCTCACTAGAACATGCCCGTGCCTTGTATTTCTGCTGTCTGTCTCCTGAATTCTAAGGGGCCCCATGAGATGCAACCAAGGGAGCTGCAGGCAGTGGCAGCTCATCCCAATCTTACCCACTGAACCTGTCTCCAATACTCTATTTTTTTCTTTCTGTCTCCTGTTTCTTCTTCTACCTTAAGCTCTTTCCTTGTTTCACTGTTCCCAACTTCAATATATTCTCAAAACCACCTGGACTTCTGAAATCTTTCCTACAGAATCTTAAGAATCCACACACTACCAGTGAGCCTGAGGCAGACCTGCTCTGGGCCCAGACCCCATCCAATAATAGAAAGAATGTCTTTGCTGAGGTGCACTCTGCAGAAGTTGATTTTTGTGTCCTCTGGCTAAGCCAGTGGAGCACAGGGACAGGACTCTTGTGTTGCTGCTCTGCCATGTACTTTGATGTCCTTTGTGTGTCGTGACCCACAGGAGTGGCTGCCACGAAACAGACTGTGCGTTAAATCATCCACTGGCAGGGGGCAGGCTGGGCTGGGAAGTGGGTCCCCAAGGCTCATGGTGGGCAGTGAGGCAGTGTCCCAGCTTTCACAGACTTTGGGCACAGAAGTGCATGCTGGGTTAATTTCATGGCTGATAAAACTCTCTGTACAGAAGACTTCACAGACAAATGAGAGCACAGGACTTCTTTTTATTATGACATTTATTTTCTCCTTTCATTGGACAAAGTACATGTTCCCACCTTCCGCAGTGCTGCCCCTGCAGCCTGAGAGGAGGATCGGGATTTTTGTGATGAAAATGCGAACACCAGAAGGATAAAGTAGTCAGCTCAGGGGTGCCTAGCCACATGGTGGGCAGAGCAGTCCAAGCTTTTTCTGGGAGCAGATGGGGCTGTGTGTCAGACTGGTGTGAAGTTCCTGATGGCTCTGCAGGGTGTTCTCTGTTATTCTGAATGGGTATGTTCTCAATGGATTTGAAACCATTGGAACTTAGTTTGATGGAGAAATAATTGCATCGGCTTGTTTCATGTCATGGGAATATCCTACTTTCTCTGAATTCCCCTGGGCCCAGCTCATCCTGGCTTGTTCTAGGCCTTCCCCAGTTCTCCAGCTTACAGCCATCTCCTCTTCCCAAAAAGGTATCCAAGGCTGATCAACTAATCCTGCTTTCAGTGTATTCTCATTGGAGCCAACTGTTTGCCCCATTGCAGAGATGAGGTCACTTCGGCTTTGTCTGTTGGGTGTGATGAAGCTGATGAGCACCACAGCATGTCTGGTCCAAGTCAGCACCTGATCCCATCTGGGTCATGACTAGACTCTGATAGACCACACTTTATCAGAATGCATTGGCATGTTTCACTTTTCTCCCTAATTATGCTAGAAATTTCTTGGGAGCAGGTACCATGTATTTTTCTCCTAGGCCCTCCCCAGTTATGAAACATAGGCACACACCTACACAGAAGGAAAAAAAAAACCCACACACACTCACATACTACAAAAGCAAAAAGAGCTACCTACCAGATAAATGCACACAAAACATGTATACAATGCACACCTGAACACAACCACACTGCTACATATACAGTCTGAATCCACAGGCAAGGTGAAGTGTGCATGCTGTCTGCTTGAAAAGCACACACAAGCATGCTCACTTAAACTCTTCGGGTACACAGGCATGATAAGGAGAAAGTTGTAAAACAGGTTTTGTCATAAAGCAGAACTAGAGACATTCATCACCATGCACCTCTCCCTTACACCACCCCCACCGCTGGCACCTCTGGGTCTGACATGCTTCTAGTGGTAGGATCTGGAATCTCAGCTCACTGCATTGAACAAGGGCCAGAAACTCTCCCAGCTTTAGTTTCTCTTTCTGTGACAGGTGGTCAGCCTGCCTTGCTCATGTGTCATTGTGAGGATTAGAGAGAGCAAAGATGCCACAATATTTGGTTCATAGGAAATAAACTTTTCATTTTTTCCCTGAACAGTGAACCTTAACTATTCAGAAAGGTGACTGGGAAGACCCCGTAGTGGTAAGGTGGCAAAGAAAGATGCCTTTGTTGGTCCCAGGCTAGAAAAACATTGGTAGGAAAGGGACTCAAAGATTTTCACACATTGGCACATAAAAAATTAAAATTGTATCATTCATTAGCATTTTTTATTTTGTAAGTAAAGTAAGATATAATCTATTTTTTAAAAGTGCAGAAAAATACTAAGAAGAATATTTTTTAAAAGTACCCAGGGTTTTACCACCCTGGTCCCTTCATACATTGACTCACTCAACACACCTTTTCTGAGTATCTATTGTGTGCTGGTCCTGTTCGAAGCCTGATGGTTCGGCGTGAGTGACACAGGGACAGTGCTTGCTGTGACAGGACAGATTCTGGTGGACTGGAACAGGCCACAGAAAGGTCAACAAATAAACAGTGCTCTACCTTCTGTGTGGTTTCCCATTATAA
>PVKM010012340.1:0-31862 GCA_004027735.1 Carollia perspicillata | reverse complement strand
GGGAGACTGCATGGATTAAGAAGTCTAACCTGGAGGAAAAGAGCAGCTGAAGAAAGAGTCCCAGGTAGAGAGAGCATTCCCCCTGTTTTGGGAGGGCACTTTCCCAAGTGGAAGGAGCAGTGTATTCACCTAGGGGTTGCTCCCTAAGCAGTGCTGGTTTGACCTTGGCAGACAGAATTTAAGCCTAGTGATGCTGAGACTGTAAACACAGAAAAGGCGAATTTGGAGCAGCCTCACACAGGACTCAACACAGCCTGGGGTCAGAGAAGAGCGAGGGCTGTGATTTACCGGCAGGCAGGCTCAAATCCCTTGAAAGCCCTGTGCGGTGTGCATGCAGTTGCCCAACACAACAGCCAAGAGTCTGCCCTTTCATCTCTGGAGAGATACAATCAGCAAGCTGACAGAATTCTGGCAGAAGCAATTAGCTCATGAATTAGTTATCAAATATCTCATGCAGCCAAGTTCTTGAGAGTGTGCTGATCCGCATACTTCTCCTGGGAACTGGGGGACAAATGCGCAGGCCACTGGCTTTCATCTGCATTAGGATTTTGGCCAATCTGTCCGTCCCTCCTTCCACCCTCCCACCACAGGCGCAGAACACTCCCTCCTCTAGCATCACCGTGGACCTGACATGGTCTGCCTTCCTCACCTCCTCCGCCCCACCACCCTCCACCTCTGGAAACTCGTCTGCCACCTCTGTCTCCCTCCCTCACTCTGCCGCAGGCACACTGGTCTCCTTGCTGACTCTGGTGTGCCTGGCTGATCCTGCCTCTGGATTGCTCTTCCCTTATCTATCAGCTTGGCTGGCTCCCTCGGTTTCTTTAGATCTGTGCCCAAATGTCATGGTATTATTAGGGAGGCTCCCCTTCTCCCATGCCCCTGTGCACCCTGCCGATGTCCTTATTTCTCCCCCACACTCATCGCCAGTGATATATGCTGTTTTTTCTTTTTTGATATATGATGTATTTCCTTATTTGTTTGCTTACTGTCTGGCTCCCTGCATTACAAGGTTAGTACCATCAGGGAAAGTAATTCCCCTGTTTCACTATTTTCCTGGTTGAATGAAGACTCTGTAGTCAAAATTCCAAAGAAAAGCAATGAAGATCTAAGTCTCCCACAAGATCTAAGTGTCACTGCCTGAATGATGCATGAAATAAAGACAATCCTACCTTTAGATTGTTTATTCAGCAAGTATCTCTTGTCCTTCACCTCCCTTCTACTGCCAAGTTCTTTTTTTTTAAGGTTTATTTATTTACTTTTAGAGAGAGTGGAAGGGAAGGAGAAAGAGAGGGAGAGAAACATCAGTGTGTGGTTGCTTCTCACGTGCCCTGCACTGAGGACCTGGCCCGAAACCCAGGCTTTTGCCCTGACTGGGAATCAAACTGGTGACCCTTCGGTTCGCAGGACAACACTCAATCCACTGAGCTACACCGGCCAGGGTACTGCCCAGTGCTATAGTTCTCCTTCCTGGAATTCCTTCCTTCCACCTCTCCTTCCTTCAAGCAGCTATTGTTCATTGAATATTTACTAGGTACCGGGTATGATCTCCTACATTATTCTCATCTTACTGTACCTCCTATCGTCCCCCTGGGTGAAGCCTCACTAGCTCCTGTGTGGCCAAATGTGAAACTTCCTACCCACTTCACTGCCTTGCTTCTCCTTCTTTTGGTTCATCCTCATGGACACTAGGTAAATTTCACTTCCTTTCTTTCCCTCCTCCAAATTCTGCAGGGACTGCCTATTGAATTAAGTAGAAATTACTTATCTAAGCCCTGAAAACCCTCCATAAAATGTTCATTTCCCCAGGAGCCCTATCTATTTCTATTTTTAGAATATATGCTTTAGCTAAACTAGCCCAGTCATTTTTTTAAAAAATGTGCCCACATGCTGTTCCCATCTCTGGAAATAATACCATTTCTGTCTGCCCAGACTCTGTCTTCCAAGGGCACTCGTAAATGCCCCTGCCAGGCACCTTCCCAGCAGATGTAGCCTTGCCCACTTCTGAACTCTTACGACACCAGCTTTCTACAGTTCTTAGCACTCCTGCCATCACCTTCCCTGAGTTATGGTTATCTGCAGGAAAGAGGTTCCTTATCTCACCCAGTAGGAAACTCTGGAAGGGCAAACTTGTATCTTATTTATCTTTTTTTCTTTCCCCAGCAGAAGCTCCGCTGGAATTTTGCTCAATACATGTGTTCACTTGCTCTTTGCTGGATTAAATTGTTAAGCACAGTGCATCACACCATGCCTGGTGCTCAAAGACTTTAAAAGAAGAACAGGGTGCAGTGTTTGCCCCAAAGAAACTGACAGTCTAATTATGGAGACAAGATCACTTATATAAAATTGTACATTTTTATTCAACTCTCAGCAAGTAATGGTTGAGCATCTACTGTGTGCAAAGTGTAAGGTAAGGCCATGTCTAATGGTCAGGATCAGGGATGCAGACAATAAACACCAATAAAGGCGGATTCTAGGTGCACGTGTACATATGCTGTGGCCGCCCCCCCCATGCTTACCAAATGCCCAGTTTTGGTTTGATGAAGCAAGAGTAATAGGCTTACCTGGCGATGCTGCGTGCTCCAGGTGGCCCAGCTGGGGCTGTCTGGTGATTCTGTAGGTCAGTTCTGCAGGCCTGCTCTCCTGGTCCGTGGCAGAGAGTTGCAGAGTGGTGATTTTCTTCACTGAGTTTTCATCCAAGACCAGACCTTTATTGGTGGTGATGACTGGTGGGGATTTGTCCTCTGAAAATATTAGAAGTAGTGATTTGAAATGGGATATTTCAGTCTGCTTTCTTCAATTCTAGACCTGGTACGCACGGGTAAGATCAGAATAGCCCTTAGGCCTGTGCCTCAGACAGATGGAGAGAGAGTGCCCCAGGCAGAGACTGTGCCCCAGGGAGCCAGAGTACCAGACAGCAGGGATATGATTCCAGATTTCCTTACCAGTTGGGTAAAGGAAAGGATCAGCCTCCAGGTAACCACAGTATAGACTATTGAACTTCAGAACTGCTGATGTATTATTAGAAACCCAGTGCCCCCTTACCTAAAACACTGATGGAAAATGACTGGTCAATCAACCTGTTGCCTTCTCCATCGACCACATCAAATTTAAAAACAAAGTTCCCGCTAGATTCTCCTTTTCTGTGACTGTATTCTACTTGGCCTGTAAAAAGAACAACAAATCAAGATTTGCTACTAACGCTTTCTGCCTTTATTTCTGAAGTGTGAGGTAGAAATTCGATTGCTATCCACACCAAGGAATCAATTAACACCTTCCTCACTTTGACATTGCTTTTGACATTTTAATCAAAAGTTTTCATTTCCTCCTTTCCTCTCCCACTATGGACTTCCTCATAAACACCCCTAGATTAAAATCACCCTGAACAGTATTGCTTAGGGCTGAGTCTCAGCTTTTGGGAAACAGCTGGAGAAAATCACATGAATAACTAGATCAGCAAAGTTGTTCGAGTGGAAAATGTGCAGTGACCGCACCTCCGTCACTGGTGTGACCCTGGTATATATCCATATCCCGGGACAAGGGGGCACAGTGTTGTGGCCCACTTTCTCCCAGAAAGCATCACTTCCAATTCCAAAAACAGCCTTAAATCATTTTTGGAAGAACATGAGAAATGACCAACCAACAAATAAATAGATAAACGAAATAAGTAAACTCTACTAGAAGTCACAAGGATCCACAGGGAGATAGATGTGCAGCGCGTTATGTTGCTGTGACCCCGCAACGCTGCTTCTAGTACCTAGCGATGGGAGTATAAGCAGATTTCTAAAAAGAGGTGCCTGGTCTTATTTTTTAGAAAGAAACACTGATGCAAGGAATAATTAAGGACTTGCTAACCCATTGCTTGTTCTGTCCCCTTCATTCAAGTACAGACAGGGGCAATGAGAATGAGCCATGTTCACGCACAGACAGCACCCTTATTTCTGCGCCTTGAGGGCATATTTGCACCTTTAAGTGGAATTGTACATCATCACACGATATTGGATTACTCCCCCCCACCATGTGTAACTTCCCCCCTTTCTCCCCCTGAATGCACTGTACGGTGACTATGCAGCAGTTAACATTTATGCTTTTACATTACATCAGCATTTCCTGGAGGAGGGATGAGCTATGTAATCTCCCCCAGGCAGCTCCGATTTATGCCCTTCCATTTCGCTTAGTTCATTAACTTGCGCTCTTTGGGGGAGCTGAAAAGAGATATAAATTGTTCACCTCAGGCAGGCATAATTTTCACCTAAATCCATCCCAATTCACTCCTTTTCCCTTTTCCTCTCTCTCTCACACTTCTTAGCATCACAGCAAGTCAAATAATTTTCCCCCCTCTACAATAGCCCTAAATTTCATCAATGCTATGTCAAAGGATGAATCTATTTTAGCCAAGAAAGACATGGACAAAACCAAAGCAGGGTAGGATCAAGGGTGGAAAGTGGGGATGACTGGGGTGGTGGGGAGTGGTGGGGGGAAAATGTAGACAACTGTACTTGAACAAAAATGATAAATAAATAAATAAATAATGAGAAGACAAGAAAGAAGAAATGCAGTTATAACTCAGCTCTTATTCTAAACAAAGAGCATGCACTGCCATGGGCGACCAGGCATTTAACTCCAGCTTTGCCCTTGTGGGTGGAGTCTGTGAGGCCTGGGGAGGCGGAGGAGAACTGGCTGACCTTGGCTGATGTCAGCCTGGGTGAAACTTCGGATGGGGCCTCTGACGGAGATGTGCTCCAGGTTGCCGTGCCTCACCATCTGCAGGCGTCCTGCTCTAGGACCTTCTTTCACGATGTATGTCACCTGGCTTTCATCTGAGTCAGGGTCTGTCACTTTCAAGTGCTGTTCTGTGATGTGTGCGGTGGACCCTGGAAGGGATGAGAGACATGGGTCATTTCCCTCATTGCCTTTGACTAGGATGTCAAATCATTTCAGGAGGCTGGAGGGTGAATTATCACACATTCTCTGGGTCTAAGTAAGTACCAGGTGGTTGGCCTTCTGTTTCCAGATGAATAAATGTTAATTTCCCCAAACGAAATACTCCCAACCTCCCAATTTGCTAATCATCCCTTGGGTTTAGATCTGGGTGCCTTTTCTCCACGGATCCATTCTCCCTCTCTCACTGTCCCACAACCTGTCAGTCAGTATCTAAATCCACATAATAGCTCCCTTTCTGTGATGTAAACCACTATTAGACCTATGATAAATCTGCTTGGACCTAATTTATTTACTGTCTTGAGGATCACCAAGTCATAAAAAACTGCTTTAAATAAACTCACAAACATAATTAGTTGCCGTCTCAGACCTAATAATCAAATTCACTCTTCCTCCAGACACAGGGAGGAGCACAGAGAGGGAACCTGGGCAGCGGGCCCTGCCAGGCTGCACAGCGGCTGGGGATGGGGGCACAGCGCGGGCTGCTGGCAAACACCTCTTTTCAGGGCCTCGCCCCCTGCTTTTCTGTCCCCACTTTCTCATATTAAAAATAGTAAATTCTGCCATAGTAGATCCTAGTCATCCCAGTGTTTGGAGAGACAACTGAGCACGGGCCCTGAGTGTCCCTGCATGTTCTTGCTGGGTAAGGCTCAGAATGCAAGGCCTGACCACTCGTCACCCAGGACATTCTCAGGGATGAGGCGGTATCTTTCTCTGGGACAAAGATCAGGGAGTTCCCTGAGTTCAGGGTTCCTCTCCTGCAGTGCACCCCACTGCATGTGAAGGTACCCATCTGGCTTGGGACCTCTGTACCCCCCCCATGAGAGTTGGAGGGCTGAGAGAACCAAAGCAAATGTGCTGGTGGCAATGCTGCCTGCTGTGCTGTGAGCAGCCAAGTTCTTTGTCTCAGACCCAGGAATCTTGTGTCTTCCACCAGCATCCATTAAACGGCAGCAAGCTAACTTAATTGCTTGTAAGTAGGGTAAAGGTAAATGCCAGACCTAACACTTGGGGCCTTTGGGAATCTCCAAATTTTCATATACTATTATACTATATATTTTCACAACAAAATACACATGTAGCTAAGGAGGGACAGTCCAACAGAACTGCAGTGGGATGTGGATGCTCTGTGGTCCAAAGGCCAAGTCTCTAATTAACGCCTACGGACACACGGCACACGTGATCAGTGCAGCTCATGCAAAGCAAGATGGTGGCCGTTAGACCCTAGAATACCACGTCAAATGACTCTCAGTTATTTGCATAATCTCTTCCAGTGCATGACTAAACTGCCCCAGCAAGCCTTTTTAAAAAACTAAGCATGTTGAACATCCCGCTGGATTCCTTTTGTTGTTTCCGTGTGGGGTTGTTGGGCAATGGCAATGTTTGACCCTGGAAATGCTATAACCTCTTCTCAATCTTTTCTCAAATTCACAGACATAGGCACCTGGTCCAAAGAATTTCAGACATTCACAATTGTCACAATGTTTAGTGTCCCTGAAACAACAGTTCTTGCCAACTCCAGCCTCCCTGAGTTCTGAACACTGAGCTCCATATCCTCCCACAGAGCTAAAGTGGAAGGAAGCAGTGCACACCGACCAGGGACCACAGCCACCTCCTTCCAGTCCTTTGGTACCTGCTGAGAGCTGCAGGCTTCGATTAACAGCCAAGCGGGGAGCGTCACCCGTAGGCAGCTCTATGTGTATCTCCATCCTCCCTGCATCCATGTGGAGTCCGTCAGTGAGAGAGAACCGGAACTCATCCACTGCCTCACCAGGACCACCAGGCATGTACCCGACCAGCCCGCCCAGGATGTCCTGGTAGGTGAAAGAGGAACCCTGGTCTAAAATCCTCCCATTCTCCAGAAGCTCAGAGGCAGTTTGCCTCTGGAGTAGATGACCTGAGGAAGGAAGTAAAGAAAAACAAAGAAACAATGGTAGAACATATATGGCCCCAAGACATCATGATTTTGTCGACTAGTATGAGCCTGGGCAGAATGTCAAGTACCTCAGAGGCTCTTGACGACACGCACATAAATGACCAACAACTTGGCATTTTAAAAATAGTGCAGGGTGCTGCCCTGCAGCCTCATCTCCAAATTAAGAAGATAAAGTTCCACTTTTCCTGGTTAAAAATCTCTTAAAGAGACACAGATGGATGTGGTAATATCATGGCTTAGAAATCAAATCCCACTCCATGAATTCAAACTCATTTCATTATCTAAACCTTATTTTTCCCTTCTGCAAAGTGAAAACAGCACTCTTCACTCACTGTCTTCCTCCTAGGGCATCTGGGGACAGGAAATAAGGATATGTTTTGAATTTTTTTTTTAATTCAGAAAGACACTAAGCATCTTCGGGTTGAGACATAATTTTCTGTTTTCAAGGGCCATGTGTACCACCATGGGACAGTAAAAGTGCTTCATTAAAGAAAGCGAAAATGACTGAGGGAAAGCTAAAAGGCAGTGGCCGGCAGCCCCTTCAATTAACTCTCCATCAACAACAACGGTTTCATCTCTAAGAGACAAACAGGCATAAAGGATGGACCCGTGGGAGATGAAAATTCCAGCTTTAGTTAATACCAGGGGGATGGCACTTAGAAAAGAAGTAGGTAGAAGATTCCCATGGTGGCTTTTATCTCTAGTTTAATCAGGAAAAGTGATTTTTCTGCAAAAGGGACAAGCTCATTAAGACGTCTACTATGCCTGTACACTGAAGTGAACACCTTTTGCAATTAATAATACG
This sequence comes from Carollia perspicillata, assembly GCA_004027735.1. Lineage (NCBI taxonomy): Eukaryota > Metazoa > Chordata > Mammalia > Chiroptera > Phyllostomidae > Carollia > Carollia perspicillata. The sequence goes on along the minus strand of PVKM010012340.1, from coordinate 24,183 downwards.
GCTCTTCCTTGCATAAAATGGCCCTGGATTACCAAGCTATGATGCTTTCTCTGAGAAGAGAATATGTAGACTCTGAAACCTATTTTGCCTGAGGTTACATAGAAAAGTGAGAAAACAGCTGAAATTGAATCTCAGAAAGACCAATCACCTAGGATTCAGGCTTCTAGAGTAAATGGTGTCTACTGTGAGCCCAAAGAAGGTCAGCTAGCCGTGAATTTGATTTGTACTTTGATGCAAAGAATGAGTGATATAGAGGCAAGGCAGAGGAATAATCGGCTGAAATTTATGTGTTTACTCTAATAACCCATCGGGCACCTCAATTAAGAAAGTTTATATAGCAGTTGTGTCCTACCGTGGTCAGGCTTTTTGGTCAGTACAAAAATCAGCTCATTATCTGGTGTGTCCAGGTCTTGCAGGCTCAAAGAAAAATTGCTTATCACCACTCCCGAGCTCAGCTGCACACGGAGGGGCCGCAAAGTCATCCTGGGGGGCTCATCATTCTTGCTCTGATTAAAGCATAAAATACTAAGTCTCACACAGATACCAGTTTAAGAAAGAAAAAATGCACATTATTCAGAGAAAGTAATATTGGTGCATCAATTTTCACTATTAAAATATCATTTAATGTGTCACCATCTTTAATTCCCAATCAAAATGATTAGTTTCAAAGGAGAGCAAGTCACACAAACAAAACGTACCCCTGAAAAGAAGTGGGTGGACATTCCACACAAATCTTCTCAGATCTTTTCCATAGGTACAATGATCATATTCCCCAGACCAAAAATATGGGTGTGTGGTTAGACAAGGACAAGCAGATTTGGGAGATAAAAGGGCACATTATTTGAAATCAGAACTGTGTTTAAAAACCCTAAGCATATCACAGTATCTGTGGGAAGACAACACATTGGAAAGTGTGGGTTTTTAAAGCTGTGTCCCTGCCCTCATGCCAGTGCCACCCCCATCACTGTCCCTGAAGGGTGCTGAGGGCACCAAATGTTTTATTTTCTCAAGACAGAGAGTATTCCATTCTGAGCATTATCTTTTATCTCTCTTTCTCCATGGGATAGTGGAGCAAGCCTCTGTAGTTTCTCCAATGAGAATATATACAGCATCAAGGAACACATTTCTTTGGTGCTATAATTTAATGAATAAAATGCATTAAAATTTTAAGAAAAGGTAAGTATGCCTTAGTATCACACACAATAATTTCAGGGGAAAACTGGCATATGTTAGCTTTCATCTAAATATGGGATTGGAAAGGTTTCCCCATCTGACCCTCACAGACTGTTTTTTTCACACAGAAGGAATAGATTTTACCCTGAAATGGAAGTTTAGATTTCCCAGTCAAATCATCCCTAAATGCCAGCCTTAATTCTACAAATTTCCTGTAGATTATGGTTATTTTTCAAATTAACCTCTAACACTGAAGGTCAAATTCAATCTTCTTTGCTTTTGAGTTTATTATGTAAAGCTATTTCATGGTGGGACATTATGGTCAAAGGCCCAACTCCTCTAACTTCCAAAGTCTTTACCTCGATGGTGATATTGATGCTGTGGATTTCTGAACGACTATGTCCATCACTTACATAAAAACTAAAAATATCATGGGTCGGCTCAATGCTTTCATGAACACTCTGAAAGTAGTAAATGTAGTTTTCCAGAACATCTTGTATTGGAAACGACGCTTCTAGGTCACTGGTAGTTCCAGGGCCAAAACGATCTCCTGCATCAACATCAAGAGAGAACTTTGACTTTGATCCATCAATTCCTGCTTACTAGGCTGAACTAGAAAACATGACAGCATCATCAACAAAAGGTGCAAGCACGTCTGAGGATGAAGGTGGGGGAGGGGAAGGTGCAGAAGACCAGGACTCGGAAGACTTGGGGTTGGATCCCAGGTTCCCCACTGTTTCTCCTCTATAAATGCATATACTTGCCCCGCTGTTTCCCTGGGGAATAAATTGAGATAATATGCATGAAACCACTCAGAAGGTTGCTATTGTATATAGACAGAATTAGTGGTTGTTTTGTTAGAAATCTTTCATGAAATAAGTGCTGGGGCAAGTAATGATGCAACAGCAAAGGTTCTGCCTTAAGCTTTAGTCAATTTCAAGATCACTCTACTTGGCATATCCTGCAAGAGGAACCCTCTTTCTCTACATAAGAAGAGGTTAACTGTCTACCGTTTTATGTAAGAAACATCTCCTTGAGCATGTTTTCATTTGATCTCTCAGTTCCTCAAGGGAACCTCAGCGTCAGTCGGAGCTTAGTCCCTGGGATGGTCCACCAGGGCTACTGGGATGTTCAAGGGCCATTCAGAGCTCCACAGGAAGTGCTGGCTCTAGTTAACTTTTCCTTCCCTCCCAACCCCAATGACTGTAGAAGGCCAAAGGGAAGAATAAGCACTTTCTACATAATGGATGACTTACTTGCCTTGTACTTGGTCTGAGTCTCTGTGATTGATTGATTTCAAATTATCACATTTTCTTGTTTAAAAAAAGGAGAAAAAAAACCCCTGTATCTTCAAATATTCTCTGGACATAGCAACAAAGGAAAGTATAGATAAAAGATCTGAAATTAGCAAGGCTTTCTCTTTCCCCCTTCCATAGTCCTTTGCAATGATCAGGCCACATATTAAAAGGCCACTGACTTTCTGAATTGTAGAGTGTTATTTTTTGTTGACCTCCCAACAGAAAAACTAGGAAATAAAGTTTTATGTATAATCTGTTTGAATCAAGAACTCAGAACAGATATTTTTTCTTCAATGACATGAATTTTCTTAAATTTTATTCCCTCAAATTTGACATCTCTTGTCACCAGATGTGTATGGGAGCCTAATTTCTATGATATACAGTTCAGGGTTTCCACAAGAAACCCCTATAGTTCTTTTAAGTTCTTACTTTCTCTTTTCATTGATCACTATTAATGTGAGAAACGTGGCTTCTTTATTTGGGTCAGAAATAGCATAAGGTAAATAAGGCCTAAAAATGTATTCAAATAGAATAATGACATTTTCTGTCACTGGAAAACAAGCCATTCAACAAGTGAATCCTTCACTGCAGCTTTTAGTATCAATCTCTCCAATTTTTAAATCACACCTTTTATTTTTTCATGTAAATCATTCCTATGTGCTTCCATTTCTTCTTAAAAGGAACAGGCCGTATGCACACTCCATAGTTCTCAGTGAGTGCAGGCTGTCGTGTGAACATCTATCACTGCATTGCACTGGAACACAGTGATGCCCCAGAGGCGACCTAATTGTTAGATTTTGTATGTAACAATATAATTATTCTGTCCCATTCAGTCTTGTTAGTAAACAGTTTAAGTTGCTCCTTCTAATGCCTTAAAAAAAGACGTTCTTGTGTTCAGCTGGATTTGAAAGCTAGATAGCTAATTTCATAGACATAAAACAGACTTGGTTCATAGTACCCATGGAGCAAAATGTGGAGTCCTTACGTGATGGGCCTTGGACAACGGTTTGTGGCCCTGATCATCTCGTCCTTACTTTCAGGTAGGGCAGCCATTTTCCAAGTGTGGTCCTTGGACCAGTGTCAATGGTTTTCCCTGTGAGCCAGGGAGAAGTGCAGACACTGGGGCCTCACAAGCCTCTCCAGAAGGATCTCTGGTGTGCTGCCCAGGACACTGCGTTTTCACCAGCCCTCCCTGTGAGTCTTAAGGACAGTAAAGTTGGAGAACCATTTTTAGAGGCTGACTGCTGGACCAGTGAAATACTCCTCTGTGTGCATTCCAGGTTAATGGAAAACCGTGTGAGAAAGGCTTCATAAGAAACCATCCGGAGAGAGGAGAAGGCCAGGGCATCCATTCCTTGCTGGTCCCCCACCCTTTGCCCATGCTCGTCCCTCTGGGAGAAATGCCATTTTCCCTCTGCCCGCTAACCCTCCAAGTTCCAACTCAAGTGTCACTTCCTTAGACTTTTCCTGCCTTCCCAGGGAAAAGCAATTGTTTTGTCCTACATATCTTCTCAGCGTTATGCTTCTTTCCCTGTCCTGGCATTTTATGTATCGTGTCATTTATCAGCCTTCATTTCTGTCTCCCACTAGGGGCAGGGGCTGTTTTACTCATCCACCGTCTCTAGAATAAAGATGTGTGGAGATAAATCGAATTCAGTGATAAACAAGTCTAAGTGCACATACTGAGAGGGAAAATGGGGAAAAGACCCACGGTTTTCTACAGGAAACCCTGACCACTGCTAAATGCGTTTCCGGTAGCCAGCTCGAACCTCAGGCACCATGCTGGCCACAGAACCTTCAGTCAATGGCCTCTCTGTGGGAGCTTCTGGCTGCACCCCAATGAAAGCCAAGTGCAGGCATTCGGGAATCTCACTGCAGAGGCAGCAGCACAGTAACCTGCCACGAGCTGTCTCAACTGCCAGTCACCGCGGTCCCATTGGGCCTGGGGATGGAACACATCTCGCTTCTCCTTCGCTGCGCTAACCACTGAGGGAAGGGGGTCCAGGGAAGATGGTAGAAGGGGAGGGATGTTGAGGAGAGGATCGCAGAGAGACAAGCATGCATTTCAATTCATGTCCTACCTCTAGAAGGAGCCAAGACAGAAGCTATGCTTCGGCTAAACTGCAGCTGCCTCACAACAAAAGGACAGAAATTTTTATTTCCTTGACACACAATTCTGGGTGTAATCCACAAGGCCTTCCATCTCCACCACTGGTGCCTTGCTCTATTTTTTCCCATAACATTGATTTACCTCCTAACATCGCACACAATTTTCTCACTCGTGAGGTTTCTTATCTGACTCCCCCCCAGGATCTAGGGAACCATGTAGGTAGTGGTTCCCGTCTGTTTTGTTTACTGATGTTTCCCTAGTGCTTAAAGAAGTGCCTGGCACATGGAAAATGCTCAGTAACTTTCTCTTGAGTGGATGAAACCTTCCTTCCTTCCATCTCTTTGAAATAGTCCCGTTCCTCTTTAGTTCAGGTTTAGCCAGAGGCAGTTGGCCCCCTCCACCCTCCCTTCTTTTCAGGTTTGAGAGAATTCTACAGCAACGCTCCTGCGGGTACCTGTGCCTGTGTTCTCAATGCAGCCGAACATGGGCAGAGCACTTAGTCTAATGACGGCATCTCCCTGGAGGTTGTCATGATCATCAGCAGCAAAGAAATGGTGAAACGAGAGCGGTGTTCTCCCTCCCTCGTCAACCTGAGGAAGGAAAGAATGCAGAGGGTCCTTGGGCGATTGCACATAACTGCTCTAAAAAGAACTGAATTGCAAAGTGCTGCCTGGGGTGACCTTCCGGCACCAATTTCACTTCTTTGAGGAGGCAGATCCTCTACAGACGAGATGAGGAATGAGCATGCCAGTGAAGTCAGGCAATCTCTCAATGCCTCTCACAGCGACACTCAGGCACGATGACTTCTGTGTTTCCCTTCAAAGTCGTGCTTCCTTCAATGATGGATCTGGTTATAAAGCAGCTCTGGCCCATTCTAATCACTCACCTCGGCATGACTGTGTGACAGGATGGCTGCCTTCCTTCCATATCAACATTCCAAAGCCCGCAGCCAGACAGTGATCATCCAGTCCTCCCTCAGACACCGTGAGGGCGACTGTCCTATAGGTGTTCCCACGCAGAATAAAAGTACCGTTTATTCCTTTACAATGTACATTTATAGGTATGCAGAAGGAAAGGGCTCAGCATACCTGAAAGCTAGTGCTTATCTTAATGTCAAGGGGGAAGATAAATCAGTATGAGTAAAAATGGTTGCTTGCAGTACCTTTCTCTTTTAGGACCCTGTTTAGCATGCTAACTCTGCAACCGGAACCTGGTGTTTTTTGCTAGACTTCTGGATACGATCCAGGCCTTTCACTTTGAAGAACTCTTGGCTTCATGTAGGGAGACCAATACATTACACAGTGGAAGGTCACCCTGGCTTTGGGAATGGGGAAGTTCCAAATGGCAGCCCCAATGTGTTGGAACAGGAAAATGAGTGGAATATCAGGCTCATTTAGAAACAGCTCCATTCCTACAACGTGCCAGTACTGTACTCGTTTTTTTAATGCTATTTTGTTAATCATCAGAGCAATCTTCTGGAATTACTAATATTTTAAAGATGAAGAAATGGAGGCTAAGAAAGAATACATAATTGGTCCAAGGTCACTGAACTAGTACGTAACAGAGCCGTCGCATGAACTCAGATCTGGGTGACTTCGTGATCAGGGTTCATCATCTAGCTGCCCACCTCCTCCACTTCCCTACCCTAAGGAACTCTCAACATTGTTTACAGCGATAAATATCAACTTCACGTAGGAAGTGACTGGGGGGACACTGTCCATATTCCCATGTTTTAGTTGCAGCAAACATTAAATTATGAACTCCTCAAAGATATTTCATTTCTTTTCTTTTTTTTAGTTGACATAATATATAAAATAGCATTTTATTACTCTTAATATACTTCAGTTATCATTACCACATATCTCAAGGCACTATTTAACTTTAGGTTACCCTTAATTTTTTGTGCAGAAGAGGCACCAACTACTTATGACGTATCTGGTTTATCACAGAAGCATCCTGATTGCCAATTATTTTCCTTTGGTTTCATCAGCTTCCTCTGTGTGCTCCCACTACTTCACACATCTAGCATTTATGTCAGGCGCATACTATTTATTGACTAACTAAACAATGTAGATATAATTTGTTTTTCTCTATGTAATTATTTTCTTACTTTTTGAAAAACTCATGATTGAACTAATGCATATCTTGATACCACTGCCTTGATACTTTGGGGAAGGACTTGGCAGCCAATTTAGAAAGAGATCCTTTATTCATATTGCCACAGATTCTAGCTCTCTGTAGCACTTGCTGCTTATTGGCTTGAGAGTTGTTTACCGTGATAAGGTCAGCAAAAGCAATGACCGGAGGTGGGTTCTTGGCAGGAGTGATCAGGATGGTGAACGTCTGATGGTCCAGACGGTTGTGGTCCATATCAGACACAGAGAAGCGGAAGCTGTCGGTAACCAGCTGACCATCAGTCTCAAACACAGCCGAGTACCTACAGAGGACAAGAGAGGAATCAAATGAATTATCTACACTGAGAAGCCAAGTGAGATGACTGCACCTTTGTTTTAAAATGGGGCCAGAAGCAATATAATCTTTCAAGGGAGCTACTGGTGAGTTGTCAACCTTTCAAAAAATTTTGTTCCACATCTTTTAAAAAAATTATTGAGTTTATTGGGGTGACACTGTTTAATAAAATGATATGGGTTTCACGTGTACAGTTCTATAATGCATCATCTATATATTACATTGTGTGTTCACCACCCAAAGTCAAGGTTAATTATTTTAATACATTAAAAAAATTCTGTGGAGTAATACAAAGTGGTTACATACCTAATTTTCTTGTTGTTGATGTCTTCCATTGTGAAATTGGCAACCTCTGAGATTTCTTCCACTTCAGGTCCTGAGGCTCTTAAAAGAGTACCATACATGGGCAGAGATCTTAACTGAATCCAGATCTCTGTGTCAGGGGAAGCGTCATCCTAACCAGGCAGACATGAGGGGAGACGTGAATGCACATTGGCAGAAATAGATACTTCCAGGAGTTAAAGTGCTTCCTTCTTTGCTAATTGGAAAAAATATCTTTCCACTTTGTGACAAAGCAATACCATTTCAAACTGCCTGAAAATCCCAGTAGTTATTCCTTCTAAAATGCCTCTTTGATCATCTCTTTTTCCAAGAGTAGCTTAAGATAATAGTGGGGAAATTCACTTTCAGCGAATGGCATAAGGCAAAGAGACGCCCTATTGTTACTATAAGAACCACACAGGGTTTTGTTTTCATTACAAGCATCTAGTGAAGAACAAAACATGGTCAGAGATACAAGTCATCTTCCTAAAAACACAGTTGTAGCCTTCTTCTAGAGTTTCTAAGGATGATTTTTTCAGAAACGAGTAAAATTCCCTTATGTAACACAACGATAGTACAAAGAAAATTCTGCAAAACAGAAAGAATGGAAGTTACTTAGCTCAGCCAACAACTCCCTTTGATGTTCAACATGATAAAATTTTTGGTTTAGCGGAATTTAGGGAATCTTACGTTTTTATTCTATCAGAACTGAAAGGACCGTTTCCCTCTCCTTCTCCATTGCTTTTTGGGAAATAAAATTGGCTTTCTGTGTTTCTACATGGACAAAAATTGAATGTCTTAATGAACAATTTCCACTTTCTTCAAGGATATTTTTGGAAATAGCTACTAGGTAGGCGGCATGTTTTTGGAGAGCTTTCCTCAGTCATTCATCTTTTAGAGCATTCCATGTGGACACGGGCACTTCACCCTCAGCCGCAGCATCGCTCAGTGTGCTCTCAAATGCAAATGTTCACGGCTCTGCTGTGCAGTGACAGGAGGTGCTGGGTCAGAGACATGAGCACGGCTGCGTGATGAGGGGCAGCCGGTTGTAACCAGCTCCCATTTCTGGCCCCAGAGGCCTTTTTAAGTTGGCTATTCAGAGCCTCAAGGGAAGATCCCAGAACTTCCCATATTTCTTCATATCACTTGACACCGGCAAGGAAGGAAACATAAATTCATTAAAGTGGCAAAACTTCAGAAAATTTGCCTTAAGTTTATTCTTTGAAACTTTCTCTATTTTTCCACATGGGTTGTCAAATACAATATGCAGGCTTCCAAAAGACGACCTTCTAACATTACCGTGAGTACTCCCTGAAAGAGAATGTTTAAAAGACAGCTGAGAGTTCTAAGTATTGTGTCCAGGACGGTGATAAACTGTAGGAGGACGGAGCTCCTGACTCCTGGTTAGAACCATCTTCTAAATTCTGCAGCGGCAAGTTCGGTGCAGAAATACTTTTTTCATTCAGACACATCTTATTATAATGTTTCAACTCTCAAATGACTGCTGGGTTTGAAAAAGTGTGAAATCAGCTAGATTTTTTTCCCCCCTGAAAATGCTGCTATAATTTAAAGAAATTACTGTTTTGGGAAATCTAAGACACTGTGGGAACAAAAATTTGTAAGAACCTAGAGCTTGTTCTCATGTAACTTTCTGACTTAAAGACCTTCTTACCCTTTTTGTATTAATTCATTTTTTCATTTTCTTCTTGTTACTTATAAATCTGTTGTCTTGCTGATTCAACACGAAGACTAGAACCTTGAATAGTTAGTATTTGTCTAGTGTTTCTCCTTTATCCTGTCCCTGTGTCTATCATTACCTTGGATCTTGTTACTCATTTCCTTGAATTTCGTAATGTAGTTTGATATATTGCTAAGAAGTATTTTAGTTGTTTTCATACTTATGAAAAGGGAGTTAGATTCTCCTCCTACGGGATCTATTTTTCTTTTTATATAATAGCAGACTGCTAAGACCCATCAATAGTGTTTGTGTAGCAATAGTTCACCTGTTTGGAGTGTTCTCTAATGTTCCACAGACTAAGTGTTCTACAAGGTATTTGTTATCCTGGTGATGGGTATTTGACTGGTTTTGATATTTTGCTATCACAAATGATATTGCTATGAACATTCTTGTGCACATTCTTTTGGTGGAAGTTTCTCTCGGATAGGAATCTAGGGGCGAAATGGTTAAGGCATATGGCATTCATCCCCACAAGACAATGCCAAATTCTTTCCCAAAGTGCTCATTCCAGCTTACACTTCCATGAGCAGAGTAAAAAGCCTCCTGCAGACCCATTACCTCTCCAACATTTGGTGTTGTCAGATTTTAAAATTTCTCCCAATTGAATTGGTGTAAAATGATATGTAACCATATTTTGCTTTTCCTAATGACAAAAAGCTGATCATCTCTTAGATTTATTGGCTCTGTGCATTCATCTTCTGAAATTCCTGTTAATGTCTCTTGTGCATTTTTCTATCAGATTATCTTTTTCTTGTTGATTTGCAGACATTCTTTATCTTTTCTTTGTTATTTTTGGTTATATGTGTTGCAAATATCTTTGTTCAATTTTTAACTTCTCTGTTTTCTGTATTTATGGTGTGTTTTGGGAAACATATGTTTGATTTTAATATAGTCAAGTGCATCAATCTTTTCTTTAGAGTTAGCTCTTTTTGATTCTGGTTTAAATTTTTTTCCCCTTTCCCTATATCCTAAAAAGAATTATAAAGTTTTGCTTATGATGTTTATGTACTTGATTTGCCTGGAGTTAATATCTGTGTAGGGTGTGAGGAAGCAGTACAGGTTCTATTGTTTTTCCATACGAATACTCGTTTTGTGCAGATCCATGTCTTAAACAGTTCCTCCTGTTTCCACGGACCTGGCTTGCTCTATTTGTTTCATATTATGGCGCCATGTGCAGGTCGGTTCTGGACTCTCCAGGATATCCCTGTGCTACACTGCTTTAAATAATCAGCTTTATAATAAACCCAGACACCTGACAGGACAAGCACCTGCCCGCTATCATTCTTTTTCAGGACTTTGGTCCTTTGTTCTTCCTTAGATATTACAGAATCAGCTTATCAAGAGCCATAAAAAGTCTAGTGGACTTTTGATTGGATATCAGCTGCATAGAAAGATCACTTTATGGGAGGACTGGTATCATTTTGATACTAAATCTTCTAACTCATGACTATGGCAAATGCAACATTTATTTAGTGCTTTTTAAAATGTCTGTCAGTGAAGTGTTTTAATATTCTTTGTAGAAGTACTCCCTGGTTTTTGTTAGATTTTGTATAATGGACGGGATTTTTCTAATGCTATTATAAGTGGTATCATCTTTTTAGTTACATTTACTTGCTATTTTTTGCTTATGTTTAGCAATGCTATTGCTTTGCTAATCTCCTGTCTGGCCTCTTGGTAAATTCTCCTTTTATTTCTAATACTTCGTTAAGAGATTCTTTTGGATTTTCTTTACAGTCAGTCATGGCATTAGTTATTCCTAGAACTTACACATTTTTGTTACATTTATTTCCAGATATGTGTTATGCAGTATCATAGATGGTATGATATTTTGAATTATTGTAGTTTGGGCTGGTACATATAAACACTATTAACTTTTTAAGATGAATCTTAGATCATCATCCCCATATTACAGATGAAAAACTGAGCCCTGGAGAGCAAAGTAATTTGCTAAGGGTTACTATGCCAGTAAGTGGTGAGCTAGGAGTGAAACCCATCTGCTCGAACTACCAAGTCCACTGTATCCCTCCCCCCCTTGTTTACTTGCAGTGGGTAGCAAATGTGTAAAAGAAAGCCCCATTAATAAGCAAATCACGCAGAATCCCATTTATGCCTCTTGTCTCTCCTGACATCTAATTAATGAACTCTAATTACAAACAGACTCACCTGCTCCTATCCCTTTATATTCTGCTTCATTTATGACCAAATTTCACATGGCTTTTCCAACCTTTCTGGATGGCCGCTACAAACTCACTAACTAATAAGCACATCTGGAGAAATTTTCCCCGTTATGCTAAGTATAAAATTCTTCTATAGCCCTCAGAGAAAGTTAGTATGTGCCTTAGCAAAGTCTTTAAAATAGGCTATGCTTTCAGCAGGCTAGGATAGTTCTGTTGGAGTCTTTCTGCTCTCATGGGTAAATTCACGTTCAATCAGTTTCTGAAAATACATGTTCAGTGGCCAATGGGCTTGCATTTTGATATGCAGCTTATGACAGGCAGTTAATGGGCAGGAACTGCTCCTGGAGTGCAATTTTGGTCTGTCACACATTTTTCAAGCCTTGGTGATCTATTGATTAATTCTGTATTCATACATTTTTATGAATTCATGAGTTTCATAAAATTCAACACCATAACTGATGGTAAAAATCACCTGTCAATTTTAAAAAAAAGACTACAAAATCAAAGCTGGTCTGAACTGTAGTGAACCCATGAGAAGAGTCAGGGTGGAATGCAGTTTCCCATTGTTTGAGAAAAGACAATGTGAGGGGAAAATCTGTGCAAAAGCAGTTGAAGAAATAGTTCCCAGGCCAATGCTTTATCTCTCACGCTGCTATGCAGGACTGGATTTTATAGCCAGACCCTTCAGCCCAGAAAAGGATTACTTAAAACTACAGAGTGGTTCTTCTTCCTTTTTTTTTTAAAGGCCAGGTCATTGGTTGGAATTTTAATACCAAGAATGACTACCACTCAGATAATCATTCTTATTTTCAAGGCATTTGTCAAATTGTCTCATTATTATGTTTACATAGAGAGTTCACATCTATTTACGACATACATTGTTGAAAAGTAAGATGAATTTTCCTCATTATCCTCAGTGCCATAGGTAAACTCAAAGAAAGAAGATGAGTTTAATTAACGAGGATCACTTACCAAGTGAAGGCCAAATGAGAGGAAAAAGCCAGACCTACAGTTCCTGAACTTACCCTTGGTCCCCTAACCAGCCCCTTCCTCTTGGGGCGTGGAAGGGAGCGTGAGTCAGAAACCTTGCCTAGGCAATCCGGCAGACAGGCACCGCCAGAGGGGCGTGCTCACTTCTGCCTAGAGCTGAACCTGAGACAAAAGCTGGTGAAAAGTGGGCTTTCTCTCAGAAACAGGGGCCATGAAATACCATGACCTGTTAGTCACCAATCAGGTTAAGTTCCTCTACAATGCTCTTTCTGTAACATTATCATCTGAAACACATTATGGGTGGAGCTTAAAATAGGGGGACCTGGGCTTTTCAGTCACTGGCACTGTTTCCTGTTGAAAGTCACCCAGCCCTACACATGCCCACTGAGTTTTTATGAAGGTGCGCTTGTCCGCATGTCTGTCTGTCGGCGAGAGCAGTTGGAATAACGAGTGTAACTATTCCTAAGAGTAGAACTAGAGGACAGTCAAGGAAAGAATTCTTTCTATGGCCACAAACAGAAGCCCCAGTTCTCAGACATGGCATTGCTCTATAGCCAGCCCCGTCCAAGGGTGCAGTGACGAACACGAGGACGAGTGTGAGCACTTACGACATAAGCGAGGTGTGATCTAGTGATTACAGCTGTGCTTTTGCTAGCAACAGTGAGGCTCAGAGAGGCACCAGTGGCCAGCCGAGGCCCTCGGTCCCCTGGCAGTGACACCTCCACTCTCACTTCCACGGTTGTCACTGAGATGCCATCTGTGACGGAGATCTCCATGCTGTCCTCCCGGGCAGAGGAGCCATCGTGTAGATACCGCAGAACATTTTTCTCAATATCCTCATATGTGAAAGTGTCACCTTTCAAGAATAAAACAAATCATAAAGCCAATTACTTCTGGGAATGATGCTTTTCATTTATATAACACCTTTGATCTCAGGATTTCAAAGTACAATATATATAGGATCACAATCTCTGGGAGATGTAAGCTAATTAGTCCAGCCACCCACCCGATATGGGATTCCCTTTGCACTACTTTGAAAAAGGCGTTTAGCGTGTCCTTCAACACTTCTCAAGGTGGGAGGCTCGCTCTTTTACAAGGTAATTCATTCCATGAAAGGCAGTTCTATTTTTTTTTTAATCTGCCTCTATAAGATCCCTTCATTACTCTTAGTTCTAGGGAATAAAGGACAAGCTTGTATTCTTTATAATAGTCCTTCTAGTACCTAATCTTGATACTGAAAAATTTTTGAAAAAGCAAATAAATTATGCTTAATGAACCTGTAAGAGGTCTCTGTTTTAACTGAGAGTATAACCTCTTTTTAATTTAAAGATATCTAAAAATTTAAAAATACACTTGAAGTCAGAAACTCAAAGTATATGTGAATTATATAGCTTGATATGTATTGTGTGAAAAAAGTTTCAAGGTCATATCAGTTTAGGAAAAAATAGGGTTAAACAAAATTTAAAATTAAAAACTTTTAAACTGCAGGATTTATTAGAATTTTAGAATCTTTAAAAAAATTTTTATTGATTTTTTTTTTAGAGAGAAAGAAAGGGTGAGAAAGAAAGAGAGAGAGAGTCATCAACTTGTTGTTGCAATCATGCACACACCCATGGGTTGATTGCTAATCAGGGATGGAACCTGCAACCTTGGCATATCGGGACAATGCTCTAACCCACCGAGCTACCTGGCCAAGGAAAAATTTTAGAATATTTAATTAAAGTTTCTCAAAATGTTGCCCTCGCTGGCGTGGCTCAGTTGGTTGGAGCATCATCCTGTACACCAAAAGACTGTAGGTTCAATTCCTGGTCAGGACTCATATCTAGGTTGTGGGTTTGATCCCCTGTTGGGACGCATTTGGGAGGCAACCAACTGATGTCTCTCACATCGATGTCTCTCTCTCTCTCTCTCTCTCTCTCTCTCTCTCTCTCTCTCTCTAACAGCAATGAAAAAAACATCCTTGGGCAAGGATTAAAGCTTCCCTAAATTGTTCGGTCATGGAGCCCTTTTATGGGTCCCAGCAATTTCGAAGAGTACAGCGGAGGTACCGGTCTTCTTGGATGTTATATTCAACTCTATTTCCTGATAGGTTATTGACTCTCATAACTGGTGTTATGTAATTAAACTGAAAAATTTATTCATTCTCTGTATTAGTCTTCTAAGCCTTCTCTTTCAACATTGTGTTATGGTGATTTCCTGGTGCTAGTGGTATTGTGCTTAAAAAGGTAATAAAACTAGTAAGTTTATTATAATACATTAAAAAGAATATTTTACAAACATCTTGGATCTCACATGTTAATTACACAAATATAGGTAAAATATAATGTTAGCAAAAACTGTGCTATAGCTATTATGCTCCTAAAGTAGTTCCCTCAGTATACTAGAAATCTATTCTAATAATCCTTCTTTTGGTCGGTAAGTTTTAAAAATCTAACTTTGTGAGTTCCAGATGCCTACTGGTTTTCTCACAAATTCAATCTATTGTCAAGGCCAAAGACTTTCCCCCCTACCTCTGTAGGGATATTCGGAATAATGCATCATTAAATGATAACTAGGAATTATATAAAAGTTTTGGGAAAGCGCAGATTTTGGGCTAAGCATATAGCATCCCAAGGTAATGACTTTCAAAGGGATAATATTTACTCTGATAATATCCACTTTGATAAGGGATGACTATTAAAAACTAGATTTAGTTCCATTCTTTGCGCTTTTCTGTTCTTTCCAAACAATCAATATGTGTTATTATAACTGAAGAAAGTGCAGTAAATACTACTTTAAAAAGCTGGTCACATTACCGCACTGCTATATCTCATAAATACTAGTTTAAAACTGTGTTCCCTTTTTTATGGCTGTATATGCATGTAGTTTACACAATTGGAGTTACAGAGCTATAAATACTGTGAAGATTTACATAGCATGGTAAGATAAACAAATTCGTATCCATGAACAACCCATAGGAAAGTAGCAGCTGGCAACTCATATGAGGCTGTTCTCAATGTCTTTACTCCAGGTTTCGGAAATGAACCAATTTCACCTACAATCTGAGGAAACAGCTTCATCGTTTTGGGAGTGGGAGGTGGCACAGAGACAGAAGTCCCAAATATTTCAGCGATGGACTAAACACTGAAGTTCTTTTTAAGTGTCTCCTCATAGTTTGTCCCACAAAATTGCTGACTTCTTGTCTGAGACACATAAAACAGACTGTAGAGCAAGAAGTCCCCCCAGCGCAGGTCGACGACAGAGTGAGCAGCTACCTGTGGCCAGGGGCCCTCGGAGCGCAGCGGTGTCCCTTAGGAGCAGGCCATGCTGCGGAGGTTTCCGAAGCTCGAACAGGAGCTCTTCGGGAGCTGTGTCAGTATCTCTTACTACCAACTGAAGTCCTGCAGCAGGAGAAGCAAGCATGGTGAGAAGGTGTGTACATTAAAATTGTATTCTCTGTATACATTAAAGCCACAGGCCAGCCTGGAAGCCATGTTGTGGAGAATCTGAATTACAAGAAAGCACCCTTTACACCCAATCAACCACAAAGGAGTGAAAACTGATAATATAGTCAATTCCCGTGTTACACGTAGATTCTTCCACAAGTTAACTTATAAGTAGGTAGTTCTGAATTCAGAACACCTTGCCCTGCACCCCCATCCAAATGAAGGTATGGAAGTCCATGACAAAGTCAGCCCTGACTGGCTAGCATAGGTTTTCTTCCAGAAAATACTCCTAGAAACTGCTTGTGTTTTTGTTGCTTCTTCCCTTCTTCTTTCTCTGAATCTATGTAAGAACCAAGTCATTTTAACGATGGCTGCCCCAGCCATTGCAGCAGTGAGAAGCACAGTAAAAGTGACAGTTGGCTTGTTTATAAATGGATGATAATTAATTTTAGGCAAATACCCACACGTAGAAAGTGGATAAGGATCTGTAGAGCATACCCAGCAAAAATCACAATATCCACTGTTTGCTCTCATTGTGCAATGTTCTCGGTAACGGAATACACCTCTAAAGAGTGAGTCTAGTAATAGGTAAGTCAAATCACATACAAAAAGAATTAGTGGGCCAACACTAACTCTTCACAACTGCTGAAGGTTACTGTGATCTGTGATTTCTCCTGGTTCTCTTTATTTTCTGAATAAGAAATAAAGGAAATAATTGAAACGGCTCCCCTTTATTCTCTCTACTACTTTTTATTTTAGTGATGCCAACAAATCAATCTCCTGGAGGCTGGAAAATAAATTCTGTGTTGTAGTCCATCACTGAGCATTGGCCTCTTAAGGATCTATTTCCTTCTCTTTTCATGAAAATGGACAGAGGGAAGGATGAGGAAGAGGATGTAAGCAACTTCTGGAAGAGGAGGTCATTACATTTTGGTAACCTTCAAGAGGTTTGAACAGGGACTGTTGTTGAACTATGGTTCCATTTCCAAAGCCGTGATTCTTTTGGGCTCCCAGTTCTTACCCACATGCGTGCTGCCTCCTGGGCTGACCTCAAGCAGTGGAGCTGTGACCCGGAACACTGGCGGGCGCTGGTCAGCGGGAACTAAGTGAATGGTGAGGGCCATCTCTGGACTCGTGTGCTCTCCATCCGAGACTAGAAATGGTACACAGGCACACACATAAGTCTACTGTACCCTGGTCACCTTCAGGCTATTTCCATCAATGTGTAGCCAGAAGCCTTTTGCATTACCTACATACTTTGTTGTGATGTTAACACATGGAAAAAGTAAGCAAGATATTGCAGGCCGTTCTAACAAAACTTTCTATGGAATAACAAAAAGGTAAAGGGCCCTAACTGGAAGCTGATATGAAGAAGCAAGTTTCACAACAAGGTGATATTGATAAACATTAGTGCAAAGAAAAGTAATACAAAATTTGCACCTTTAAATGGTGTTGGTAAAGGCTTTTATTTATGCAATTATTTTTCAGTTAAATTCATTCTTCCAATGTTTCAGAAATATTTTTTCCAAGAAATCTCTTTTAGAAATGACATGTCTATGTCTCATTACAAAATAACTTTTGAATAAGACAGAAAATCTCCATAGAAACATCTCTAACAGCATTTGTTTGGAAGTAAGCAGACTCATTTTTACCTGGTCATTAAGCACAATGCAATAAATGGAAGCACCTTTGTGAACAAAACAGTGACCTTAAGATTTTATTTCCCTGGATTATCTGACATCCAAGTGAATACTGAATCACCTGAGGGTAATAAAAGTAGAATTGCTTGATCCTAGACTCTTATTTCCACTTTCCCATAATTTAAGTCATTCTCCCCTCTCTAAAAGCCAGGAGGAATACATATACCACCAATTCATCAATGTGTTTATCTGTAGTCAAAATTGAGAAAACTGTATTACTGATCATTTTAAATGTCTGGTATGCTTGTATATGGGTTGGCTATAAGAAACTGGTTTCCTTTTTCTCTTGGACTTAGTAATAGTCAGTAGGAATCTGACTGGTACTTAAGTAAAATAGAGCATTGCTTAGTGACTCCTACTAGCGACTCCATTTTGATTTCAGATTTCTCTTTCCTTGAGAATTGATAAAAAAATAGGACTGGATTTTATAAGGTACATTCCATGTCCAAGAGAAGTCCAGAAATAGCCCTATGAAAGGACAGAAGACATCATCTGTGTAAGAATGAAGGTTTGTGGCTCTGGCCATTCAGTCACAGGTCAAAATTACTGCCTCTGATCCTTTGTTTATGCTCAGTCTTCTCTCTGGAGCATCAAAGATAAGAACAAATGATTCTTAACTTTTGGGGGTTTGTGGACAAACATGCAAACTTTTCATAAATTTCAGTCAGTTCAGAATTTTCTGAAGTCCCTGTAATCTAAATTAAAAAAACCCTTTGTTAAGTAATAATAAATAATTACAAACTATAACTTTAATTTTTCTATGTTTTACATTTATTTTATTTTTAAGTGGGGGAGACTTCAGGGAGCCTTCAACATCCTCACTTTACAGAAGAGGAAAGAAAAGGCCCTAAAACTTCAGAGCTTTGGTCCTTTGTCTAAGTAAATGGAAGAAAGCTATTTTCCTGGTACCTATTACATAACAAGAAGATACATCACTTGCAACAGGGTTTTGCAAGTAAATATGAGAGCCTTCAATCTAAATGTTAGCAGTTACATGTCCAGCCCTTTTTAAGCAGTGTTTCTGATTTCTTTGAGAAACACTCAAACTGCCCCTTTCGGGCAAGATGCCTCTTGAGGGCGCCATTCACCTGGTGTGTTTTCCTGCTCAGGACAGTTCTGCAGAGTCTCTGTGCTTGACTTGAAGCAGCCAGGTCAAGAATATCAGCTTGCCTTCTTACCTTAGTTGATTACCCGAATTAGTTGTTCCTTGCCCTATGGGTTAAATGTCAGGGTGCGGGCTTGTTGCCGCCTTAGTTAGTATGTTCCCATTTTAAAGTTCTCCCTCACAAAATTCTTCTAAGAGATGGCCAGATTCCCAAAGTTTTTCTTCTTAAAAAAAGGAATCTCTCATACTCTTCACAACAATTAACTCAAAAAGCATTACAGACCTAAATGTAAAACACAAAACTACAAAATGCCTAGAAGATAACATAGGAGAAAACCTAGATGACCTTGGGTATAATGATGCCTTTTTATAGAAGACCAAAGACATGATTCATGAAAGAATAATTGATAAGCTGGACTTATTCAAAATAAAAACTGCTCTGTGAAAGATAATGTCAAAAGAACAGGAGGATAAGCCACAAAATGTTAGAAGATGATTGCAAAAAGACATATATGATAAAAGACTCTTACTCAAAATGTACAAAGAACTCTTAAAACTCAACAATAAGAAAACGAACACTCCCATTTAAAAATGGGCCAAGATTTTAATAGACACCTCACCAAAGAAGATATAAAGATGGCAAATAAGCATATGAAAAGATGCTCCTTATCATATGGCAGCAGGGAAATACAAATTAAAACAATAAGAAGATACCCTACATACCAATTGGAATGGCCAAAATCTGGAACGCTGAAAACACCAAATGCTGGTAAAGATGTAAAGCAAAAGGAACTCTCATACATCGCTGATGTGAATGTGAAATGGCCTGGCCACCATGGAACACAATTTGGCGGTTTCCTGCAAAACTAAAACTAAACATACTCTTACTATATGATCTAGCAGCTGCACTCTGGGGTATTCAAGATGTCCTTTACTGGGTGAATGGATAAATAAACTGTGGTACATGAAGATAATAAAATATTACTCAGCACTAAAAGGACATGAATTATTAAGCCATGAAAAGACACAGAGGAATCTTATATATATTTACTAAGAGAAACAAGTCAATTTGAAAAGGCTACATACTGTATGGTTCCAACTCATGACATTCTGCAAAAAGCAAAATTATGAAAGTCAATTAAAAAAATACTGGTTGCCAAAGCAGGGAGGTGGAGTGGTAGATAGAAGAATAAACAGAACACAAAGGGTTTTAGGGCAATATATGTACTCTGTGATATTATAAGGATGGATAAATGTCATACATACACTGGTCCAAACCCACAGAATGTATAACACCATGAGTAAATCCTAAAGCAAACTATAGACTCTGGGTGATTCTGATATTTCAATATAAGTTCATGCTTGGTATAAAAAGGTACCATTCAGGCGAGTGATGCTGATAGTGGGATAGGGTGTGCTACTCATGTGTGGGGCCAGGGGGGATAGGGAAAACCTTTACACCTTTTTAATTTTGTTGTAACCAAAAATTGCTCTAAAATTGTTTTTGAAACAAAATTTTAAAAGACCATCAAACAATAAAAAAGGAAACTCAGGCATAAATAAGATAAATTAAAGTTAGCTAAAGGTCCTTTCTTTTATTCTGTAAAATAGGTTCAAGGATCAGTTACCTTTAAGTCCCAAGGAAGTTAATAGTTAACCCCTTCAACTGTTCAAGTTTTCAAATAAAAGTTGAGGCTTGGAAATCAAACTGACACACTACCATGATACTTGTTTTGCATGACCAACACAATATACACCAGACTAAACTAAATATCCCACACTCAGAGTCAGAAACTTGCATGAACATCTTGGTACTACTTTCTACCAGGTGTGGGAATCTGGACAGATTAGTTATTATAATGACCCTTAGTTCCTCAGCCTTAAAATGCTAAAAGTAATATCTGTCCTTACAATATTGCTATAAGGATTAAACAGGACAATTTATATTTTAAATTGATTTGAAAAAATGTAAATGCTATAATCTATTATATAACATTACTGATTGTATGAATTATCTAGAACTCTGTCACTAGAAATGAGCTGATACAAGGTTCATAGCCACAATGACATAACACCAGAAAAAGAAAGAAAGGGCATCCAAAATTAGAAAACAAGAAGTAACACTGTCACTACTTGCAGAAGACATGATAAAGAAAACCCTAAAAACTCCACCAAAAATCTTACATCAAATAGATGAATTTAGTAAAGTTACAGGATGCAAAAATCAATATATAAAAACCTGTTGCACTCCTATCTACTAATAACAAACTATCAGAAAAAGAAATTAAGAAAATAATTGCATTTACAATTGCATCAATAAGAATAAAATAGGAACAAATTTAACCAGAAGCTGAAAGACCTGTACACCTGAAACTATACTACATTGATGTAAGAGATTGAAAAAGACACAAATAAATGCAAAGATATTCCATGTTCATGGACTGGAAGAATTAATACTGTCAAAATGTTCATACTATCCAAAGCAAACTATAGACTGAATGCCATCCCTAAGAAAATTCCATGGTATTTTTTGCAAAAACAGAAAAAATAATCCTAACATTTTTATGAAATTATAAGAGAACACGAATAGTCAAGACAACCTTGAGAAACAAGAATAAGCTGGAAGCATTATGCTCCCTAATGTCAAACTATATTATAGAGCTATGGTAGTCAAAACTGTATTGTATTGGCATAAACAAACATGTAGATTAAGACCAGAAATAAGCCCAAACATATGTGGTCAATTAATTTATGACAAAGGAGCCAAAAGTATACAATGGGAAAGAACAGGCTCTTTAAAAAATGGTGTTGGGAAAACTATATAGCCACAGGCAAAAGAAGGAAACTGGACCACTATGTTATATTATACACAAAAATTAAGTCAAAATTGATTTAAGACTTGAATGTAAAACCAGGAACCATAAAATTCTTAGAAGAAAACCTAGGCAGTAAGCTCCTCGACATCAGCTGTGGTGATGATTTTTTAGATTTGACACCCAAAAGGAAGGCAATGAAAGAGAAAAACAATTGTCACTACATCAAGCTAAAAAGCTTTGCACAGCAAAGAAAGCAAGCAACAAACTCAAAAGTCAACCAACAAAATGGAAGAAAATATTTGCAAATCATATATCTGATAAGGGGTTAATATCCAAAATATATAAAGAATGCATTCAGCTCAATAGCAAAAACAAAATCATTTGATTAAAAAATTGGTAAAAAATCTGAATAAATGTTTTTCCAAAGAAGACATACATACGATGACCAGGTACATGAAAAGCTGTTCACATATCTAACCATCAGGGAAATGCACACCAAAAACACAATAAGATATCTCCTTACATCTATCAGAAAGGCTATTATCAAAAGCATGATAATTGACAAGTGTTGGTGAGGATGTAGGAAAAAGGGAACCCTTGTGCTCTGTTGCTGAGAATGTAAACTTGTGTAGCCACCATGAAAAACAGTATGAAGGTTCCTCACACAATTAAAAATAGAACTACCATATAACCTAGCAATCCCAATTCTGGGTATTTATCTGAAGAAAATGAAAACACTAACTTGAATAGATATCTGCATCCTAATCTTTACTGTACCATTAATTACAATAGCCAAGGCAAGGGAAAAATCTAAGTGTTCATCAATGGATCAGTTGATAAAGAAAATGCGGTATATATAATGGAATATTTTTCAGCCATAAAAAGGATTAAATCTTGTCATTTGTGACAGACAACATGAATGGACCTTGAAGACAAACCATGTGATCTTACTTATATGTGGACTCCAAAAAAAAACACAAAACAGATTGCCAGTGGTTGCCAGAGGTAAGGGTTAAGAGGGGAGCGAAATGGGTAAAGGCAGTGAAAAAATACAAACTTCCAGGTAAAAGAAAAATAAGCTCTGAGGGTGTAATGTATAACATGGTAACTATAGCTTATAATACTGTATTGCATATTTGAAAGTTGCTAAGAGAGATCCTAAAAGTTAAATGTGATACAACACATAAACAAAATAAAGGATAAAAACCATATAACCATATCAATAGGTGCAGAAAAAGCACCTGATAAAATCCACACCCATTCATGATAAAAAAAACTCTCACAAAGTGAGAATAGAGGGAACATACCTCAATGTAATAAAGGCCATTTATGAAAAACCCATGGCCAACAACATACTCAATGGGCAACAGTTACAAGTGTTTCCCTCAAGATCAGGGACAAAACAGGGATGTTCACTTTTACCACTTTTATTGAACATAGTACTAGAAGTCCTAGCCACTGCAATCAGACAAGAAGAAGAAATAAAAGGCACTCAAATTGGAGACGAGGAAGTAAAACTGTCATTATTTGCAGATGTCATGATCATATATATAGAGAACCCTAAAGATTACACCAAAAAACTACTAGAATTGAGAAATGAATTCAGTAAAATAGCAGGACACAAAATAAACATCAAGAAATCAGTTGCACTTTTTACACTAATAATGAACCATATGAAGGGGAAACTAAAAAAGCAATCCCATTTATAATTGCATCAAAAAATACCTGGGAATAAATTTAACCAAGGATGTAAAACAGGGGTCTCCAACTTCTGGGCCATGGACTGGTACTCCTTCGGGCCTGTTAGGAACCAGGCTGCACAGCAGGAGGTGAAGTTGAATGTAATGCGTTTGAATCATCCTGAAACCATTCCCCAACCCCAGTTCATGAAAAAATTGTCTTCCACAAAACCAGTCCCTGGTGCCAAAAAGGTTAGGTACCACTAATGTAAAAGACCTGTGCTTGGAAAATTATAAGACAGCGAAGAAAGAAATTGAGGAAGACAGAAATAAGTGGAAGCATATATTGTATACATGGATAGGAAGAATTAACATCATCAAAATGCCTACATTATCAAAAGCAGTCTATAGATTTAATGCAATTCTGATCGAGATACCAATGGCATATTTCACAGAACTAGAACAAATATTCCAAACATTTATAAGGAACCACAAAAGATCCTAAATAGCCACAGCATTCTTGAGAAAGAACACAGTTGGAGATATCCTTCTATCTAATATCAAACTATATACAACACCACAGTAGTCAAAACAGTATGGTGCTGGCATAAAAACCAAAATATAGATTAATGTAACAGAATAGAGAGCCCAGAAATAAATCCACACCTTTATAACAATTAATATTTGGCAAGAAGGTAAAAACATACAATGGGGTAAAGATAGTATTCGGTAAGTACTGCTGGGAATATTGGACAGATACATGCAAAAAAAAAATAACCATGAAACTACACCATCTTCTTCTACCACACACAAGAATAAACTCAAAATAGATTAAAAGCCTAAATGTAAGACTCAAAACCATGAAAATGCTAGAAGAAAACATAGGCAGTAAAATCTTAAACATTTCTTGAATAAATTTTTTTCTGAAATGTCTACTCAGACAAGGAAAACAACAGAAAAAAATGAACAAATGGGACTAATCAAATGAAAAAAGATTTTACACAGCAAAGGAAACCATCATCAAAATAAAAAGACAAACAAAACAAACAAGTGAGCATAATAGAACTAGAGACATGGAAATAAAGAACAGACTGACAGTGACGAAAGGGAAGGGGTGATAATGTGAGAAAAAAGGGCAGGAGTCAAGTCAAGGAACATGTACCCATGGACAAAAACAACAGA
>PVKM010012339.1:19136-31909 GCA_004027735.1 Carollia perspicillata | reverse complement strand
ACTTATTGAAAAAATAATTAAGGAAAACCTCCCCCGTCTGGTGAAGGAAATAGACTTCCAGGAAGTCCAGACAGTCCCAAAGAAATTGGACCCAAGGAGGAACACACCAAGGCACATTATAATTAAGTTACCCAAGATTAAAGATAAGGAGAGAATCATAAAAGCAGCAAGAAGAAAAGAGAGAGTTACCTACAAAGGAGTGTCTATAAGACTAGCAGCTGATTTTTCAAAAGAAATCTTATAGGCAAGGGGGCTGGAAAGAAGTATTCAAAGTCTTTCATGAAAGGCAAGGACCTATATCCAAGATTACTCTATCCAGCAAATCTATTATTTAGAGTGGAAGGGCAGATGAAGTGCTTCCCAGATGAGGTAAAGTTAGAGGAGTTCATCATCACCAAGTCCTTACTATGTGAAATTAATGGAACTTATCTAAGAAAAAAAAGGAGATCAAAAATACGAACAGTAAAATGACAACAAACTCACAACTCTCAACAACTGAACCTAAAAAACAAAAAGAAAACCTGAGCAAACAACCAGAACAGGAACAGAATCACAGAAATGGAGATCACATGGAGGGTTATCACTGGGGTCAGGGAGAGAGAGAATGAGGGGGGAAGGTACAGGGGGTAAGAAGCATAATTGGTAGGAATAAAACAGACCAGGAGAGTTATAGGAAATAGAGAAGCCAGAGAACTTGTATGTACAATCCATGGACATGAACTAAGGGGGAAGATGCTACAGAATAGGGGGGTGCAGGGTGGAGCAGAAATAAAGGGGAGAAAAAACTGGGACAACTACAATAGCATAATCAATAAAACATACTTAAAAAAATAGAGAATCCTTTCGTATGTAGAGTGGCTTCCATTGCCCATCTCAGTGGCTTCTCCAACCCTTTGCTCTTAAACTAATCAACATCTACACCTCTTTTGGACTTCAGTTCAGACTTCACCCCTTCGGGGAAGCCGTCTTGACTTCCCGGGCTCTTGTGGCTAGCAGCCCTTCTCTGGTCCTGCACTCACTCTTCAACCAGGTGTTTTTGCACCTGCCTCTCCATTGACTGGAGTGTCAGCCCATGGGGCTGGGTTCTGTCTGTCTTGCTTTTGCTGTGTCCTGGCATAGAGGACCTCAGTAAATACTGGTGGAATGAATCAGTGAGCCAACCTTTTCTAGGCACTGGGAGCCCACATTTCTGGGCACTGGGAGCCCAAACAACAGCATTTCTGGGCACTGGGAGCCCAACACAGATCAGATAGCAGCTGGGAACCACTGTACCAGGCTCACTGGCCAACAGCTGGCAAAGGGGCTATTGTATTTTGTCATGTATAATGTGTGTCCATATTTTTGGCCCAAGCTTTTAAGAAAAAACTCTTTCATTTTAATTTTTTAATTCAATTTTTTAAAAAGATTTTATTTATTTATTTTTAGAGAGAGGGGAGGGAGGGAGAAAGACAGGGAGACAAACATCAATGTGTGGTAGCCTCTCACAGGTCCCTTCCGGGTATCTGGCCTGTAACTCAGGCATGTGCCCTGACTTGGAATTGATCTGGCAACACTTTGGTTCACAGGCTGGCACTCAATCCACTGAGCTACAACAACCAGGGCTCAATTTTTAATTTATTTATATTTAGATACTTGTTTTTTGTATTATAAAGGAATTTAGCATTTCTTTTTGAACATATTATGCTACAAGAAATTTTATGTAACAATTACAAAACACAAGCACAGATACAAGGTACAACAAATTTTATGTGCCAGTAACAAATTTGCATATGGATCTCATTATTGCTCTCTAGAGTTATACTTTAATGCATAAGCATAAGTAAAAGAATTAAAAACATTTATATAGATATGCAATAAATATATGGAACTACCCATGTATAATGCACATCTTTATTTTTCTCTCAAAAATTTGGGCAAAAAAGTTTGCATTATACATGGCAAAATATGGTATTCACATTGGAATGATACCTATGGGCCTTAGAAGAAAAAGGTCCCTTATTAGTTCATTCAACAAAGAATAATTAGGTTTGAAGGAGAAAAGCCCCCCAAAGGTAAGCTCTTTGGAGCTGCTTGGTATTGTTTCCCTGTGGCTCACTGGGCAGTACTCTCATGAATTTCAGGTTTGTGGGACATTCTAAATGCAAATAATAATTTAGCATAGAAACTGGCCTGAATACGAACATACTGAACACTGGAAACAGCCTTGTCTGTGGCATGGCCAGTGCATGCTCCTCTATTCATGTGATCCCTCTGAGCAATTCTCCTCCCAGCTGGCCACCCCCTGCATACTGTGCTTAGATCCTCCCTGGATACCCCTGCACCTGGGGACCCTGCCATGCATCCCATACACTGCAGGGCCAAATCCAAACTCTTCCTGTGGCTTGCAAGTCCACAGAGGGCTCCCCTCTTCTTCCTTCCTCAACACTCTTCCCCCTCACATGGCTGTCCCTTCAGCCTTGGCTGCCTGTAGACCTTCTCTTCTCTTATGACATCTAGCTCAGTTGCCCCTTCCTCTGGGAAGCCCCCTGCCTTCCCCAGGGATGCTGTATGCCATCCCTTTCACATGGTCAGCTTCTGTACCTACAGACTGGGGGCTGCCACTGACATTTTTAGTTTCCAGAATGCACCTTTCCCATGCCCTAACTCCTGTTTGCCAGCAAATACTGGTCTCCTTTCAAGGCCCAGTTCAAGTGTGTCCTCTCATGACAGGTGTCCAGACACTAGTAGTGAAACTGATGCCTGTCTTCCCAAGGCTCCTGTAGCTTCATGGACACTTCTTTAAAAACAGTTGTGATAACAAGGAATTCCATTTACCTAGAGTTGAGGCTGTGCCAGGCCATACCCTAGGCCCCCAAGGGAACTGAGGATCAGTGATACTGAGTGTGGTCTCCAAGGTTACACTGAAGCACAAAGAGACAGAGCTGGAGAGCTGGATCCAGATGCAGGCCTTGTTGCTCTTCCCTCAAAGCTCTGTCTTTGTCTTCTGTAACAGAACTGTTGATGTGCCTTTCTCCCCTTTTGTCTATGACCTCAGAAGATAGGGTGACTTATTGGGTGTCCTCACCTCCATTTTGGGGCCTGGCCCGAAGTGGGAGTGCCATGCAAATTTGTTGACTTAACATGATGCCTACAGAATGGCAAAGGGGAGACAGGGCCTTGCCTGACTTGGCAGAAAGTCTGTTTGGCCATTTACCAGGAGGTCTGAGCTCCCCCTATGATTGCTGAAGCAGGCACTCAACTTGGGTGGCAGAAATTCCCAAGCCAGATAAGAACCATCAGAAGTAAGGATGATGTAATTCCATTTTGGATATAAAGATGGTTCAAATATATGAACTGCCACTTAATCAAGGGCATGCAACTTACCAAACATTTTTTTTTCCAGGAATTACTTTAAGCATGTGTGATTTACTGAACATTTCTTCTCAAGAATTACTTTTTGCCATTAAGGCTTGAACTCCTGGATATCCTGGAAGGTCATAGGCCTGGACAGGTGGGCACAGGTGGTTTGTGCACACCCACTAGAGGGTGATAGGACCTCCTTCTGGAGGGCTGAGGAGCTTCACAACCAGAGGTGAGTCAGAAAGTCAACCTCACTTGCTTCTTTGGAATAGAGGTTCCTAGGGTACAACCCTGGACCCAGATATAGGTCATGAGTGATCACCAAGGGAAGAGGAAAGCAGCCATCATGTTCTTTACCCAATCACACAACCATGGATACTTTTTGACAGGTCCAGGTATTGAATAAATTATAAGAGATACAAGAAAGAATTACTGGAACTTCTGGCCAAGATGGAGTTGTAGGTAGATATACTTCACTTCCTCATACAACCAAAAGAAGGATAAAAACCAATTTAAAAACAAAAAATAACCAGAACTGCTAGAAAAATCAAACTTTATGGAAGTCTGATAACCCAGGAGTTAAAGAAGAAACATTCATCTAGATTGGTAAGAGGGGCAGAGACAGGCAGCTGGGGTGGAGAGGACACAAGGCAAGGTGATGACTGTTGGACAGGGAGGCCTAGGCAGCAATTAGCACACTCATCTGTCCCACATTCATGTGTGGATAAGCTGGGAGGAAAAACTGGGGAGCAAGACAGACCATGAAACCCAGGGTTCCAGTGTGGGGAAATAAAGAGGCAAAACCTCTAGCTGTAGAACCTGTGGGGGTTGCAATGGTGGGAGAAATGCCCACTCTCACAGGAGAGTATGTTGGAGAGGCTGACAGGATTCTAGAATGTACACAAGCCTATCCACCCAGGGAATCAGCACCAGAAAGGTGCAGTTCACTTGTGGGTAGGGGGGAAGTCACTGAAAGCAGGGCAAGATCCAAGCAAGTGGCATTGTTCCTTCTCTGACCTTTTCCCCACATTCAGCAACATAATGAAGCAAACTGGGTTGCCCTGCCCTGGTGAATACCTAAGGCTCCGCCCCTTACAATGTAACAGGTGCACTGAGACAAAGAAATATGGCCTAAATGAAAGAACAGATCAAAACCCCAGAAAAAGAACTAAGCAATGAGGAGATAGCCAACTTATCAAATGCAAAGTTCAAAATACTGGTAATCAGGATGATCACAGAAATGATTGAATATGGATGCAAAATAAAGGAAGAGGTAAAGGCTATACAAGTGAAATAAAGCAAAATATACAGGGAACCAACAGTGGAGGGAAGGAAACTGGGACTCAAATCAAACATTTGGAACAGAAGGAAGAAAGAAACATTCAACCAGAACAGAATAAATAACAAGAATTCAAAAAAATGAGGAGAGGCTTAGGAACCTCTGGGACAACTTTAAATGTTCCAACATCCAAATCATAGGGGTGCCAGGAGGAGAAGAGGAAGAGCAAGAAATTGAAAACTTATTTGAACAAATAAGGAAATAGACATGCAAGTCCAAGAAGCTCAGAGAATCCCAAACAAGTTGGACCCAAGAAGGAACACACCAAGGCACATCATAATTACATTACTCAAGATTAAAGATATGGAGAGAATCTTAAAAGCAGCAAGAGAAAAGGAGAGAGTTACCTACAAAAGAGTTCCCATAAGACTATCAGCTGATTTCTCAAAAGAAACCTTATAGGCAAGGGGGCAGGAAAGAAGTATTCAAAGTCATAAAAGTCAAGGACCTATATCCAAGATTACTCTATCCAGAAAAACTATCATTTAGAATGGAAGGGCAGATGAAGTGCCTCCCAGATAAGGTAAAGTTAGAGGAGTTCATTATTACCAAGCCCTTATTACACAAAATGTTAAAGGGACTTATCTAAGAAAAAGAAGATCAAGACTATCAACAATAAAATGATAACAAACTCACAACTATCAACAACTGAACCTAAAAAACAAAAACAAACTAAGCAAACAACTAGAACAGGAACAGAATCATAGATATGGAGATCACATGGAGGGTTATCAGCTGGGAGGACGAGTCAGGAAAAATGGGAAAAAGGTACAGGGAATCAGAAGCATAAATAGTAGGTAGGAAATAGACAGGGGGAGATTAAAAGTAGTATAGGAAATGGAGAAGCCTAAGAACTTGTATGCATGACCAATGGGCATGAACTAAGAGGGGTGGGGAACGTGAGAGGGAGGAGGGGTTCAGGGCAGATGTGGATAAAGGGGAGAAAAATGGGACAACTGTAATAACATAATCAATAAATATATACTTATAAATAAAAAAGTAAAAAAAGGAATTACTGGGATCTTGCAGAACCACTTTCATAATTGCTGGTCACACACAGCAAGATCATGTGGTCTCAAGTCTTCAAAGTTGTTGACAAGTAAGGAAATCAGAAATATGAACTAGATAGAAAGTAATACAGAATTATCACTACTTTTTCAAAGTATGTTAATGGTATTGGATTATATGTATGAAAGCCTTTGTTCTGGGTTCTTTCTCTTCAGCAGCACAGGCTGAATTAAGAATCATGGTATATGCAACTTACTTTTAAAAGGTTCTGTCCTGGCTGGTGTGGCTCAGTGGGTTGAGCACCAGCCTGAGCGCCAAAGGGTTGCCATTTGGATTCCCCATCAGGGCACATGCCTGGGTTGAGGGCTAGGTCCCCAGGTGAGGGTGTGCAAGAGGCAACCAATAGATATTTCTCTCACACATCTATGTTCCTCTCCCTCTTTTTCTTCCTCCCTGCCCCTCTCTCTAAAAAAATAAAATAAAATTTTTTAAAAAAAGATTCAGCCAACATAATAATCCACTTAATGACATTCAATTAGGCAACAAAAGAAAAAATTAAATTGAAATTAGGTAAAATTTCACCAAAATGAAAACATTTTGCATATCAAAAAATACTATCAACAGAGTGAAAAAGCAACCCATATAATGGGAAAAATATTTGCAAATCATATATATCATAAGGAGTTTATGTCCAGAATGTATAAAGAACTTCCACAACTCAACAATAAAAAAATCAAGCAACCTGATTAAAAAATGGACAAAGTGTTTAGTAGACATTTCTCCAATGAAGATATATCAGTGGTCAATGGCCAATAAACATCTAAAAAGATGCTCAATATCAGTAATCATTAGGAAAATGCAAATCAAAATGATCAGGCAATCCCACTTCCGTGTATAAACTCAAAGGAAATGAAAGCAGGATCTTGAAGAGATATTGCACACCCATGTCCACAGAATCATTGTTCACAGTTGCCAAGAGGTGGAAGCACCCCAAGTGTCCATCAACAGGAGGAATGGATAAAGAAAATGTTCTCTAGCCATACAATGGAATATTATTTAGTCTTGAAAAGGAAGGAAATTCTGACACATGCTACAACATGTATGAACCTAGAGGACATTATGCTTAAAAGAGAAAAAGGACAAATACTGTATGATTACACTTATATGAGGCACCTAGAATAGTCAAATTCATAGAGACAGAAAGCAAAATTGGGGTTGCCAGAGGCCGGGGGAGGGGAGGTGGGAAGACCGTGTTTAATGGACACAGAATTTCAGTTTGGGAAGATGGAAAAGTTCTGGAGATGGATGGTGATGAGGTTGCACAACAATGTGAATATACTTAATGCCACTGAACTGAACACCTAAAAATAATTAAGATGACAAATCTTATGTTCTGTATCTCTTACCACAATAAATTTTAAAAGATGTGAAATCTACATCTATATTGATATTTTCATTTTTAAGCATAAAGTATGGCAGAGTATTTCCAATTGATGAATCTTAAGAAGAGTATATATGAGTATGCATTGTACGACCATGTCAATTTTTCTATAGATTTGAAAATTTCCATAGTTAAATTGGGGGGAAAAGCTGGTGACTGACTTTGACCTCTCCTTTATCCACAATCTCAGCTTTCTCATTTTTTATTTTGATTTGCTTTGCCAGCAGGAGCCATACATCCCTTAGGCAGGCTTGTGGCAAGGAGACCCTATACCCTGTGGTAAGAGGCCTGTTTGGGGCTTGTGTCTGGCTCAGCCACTTATTCAAGCCTTGGCAAATCAGTTGCATTGGATCCTCATGTAAATGGGGGTGTAATTCAATGATATCTTTGAGAGAGTTTTGCCCAGGCTATGTTCCTATGTGAATCTAGCCAACTGTGTAGCCTCCTTCTTCTTCAACCATGAAAAGGTATTTGGATGAAAAGCTTAGCTGGGCCTTCGGGGCAGGGAGAATGCTTCATTCTGACTTGGGTCAGGCTGGCAGTTGGGAACTGATGTTTCTGTTGCTACTTAAAGTCGCTGACTTCAAGGGACCTGCCTCTCATTTGCTCAGAGCTGCTTCTTCCAGAATCAGAGGAGGAGGGTTAGAAGCAGGAAACATCTGGAGGAAGGGGGTAGGAAGATCAACAGACCCCATTTTGCAGGGCACAAGACCAAGGCAGACCCATTTGCCTTGGGTCACTCCAAGAAACTCCAAGAAACGTTCTAATGACTTGTTATGTTTTTAGGTCATTGGTAAATTATAGGTGCCTCAAACAGACAAATCTCATGTGGGGAGTATGAGATACTGAAACCAACCATCAACAATAACCATGTTTAGGTACTAGATCATAGAATCTGTAGGTACAGGCTTCAATTGAATGTTTTAATTGATTGTCATATAGCTTATAGTCAAACATTAAGAAAGTATGTCAGCCATGTTCTGAAAGGCTGCCTAAAGCAAGTTCCAGGAGAAGTGTTTAAAATTATACTTTCCTTGAGATAATAGAAAAATATAGTTAGTTAAGCACAAAACAATGATAGCTTAAACAATAGTAATCGTCACAAGATGTCTAGTTTCTGTTTTTGCTTTAGAGATAATGTCACTAATATACAATTATGAGATATTTTGCAGAATCTTGGTTCTTCAACCCAGCACCCTTTGTCCTTACAGTATAATTTTGTGTTGTTGATGTGCTGTTTCTTTGTTAGCAGGAAAAGATAACTTCAGGGCCACAAGGAGAATTTATGAGTTTGTTTTGCAAAAGGAAAGAATGTCTCCAAGGTAGCTGGGACCAGCTGCTGCCACCCAGAAGGCTGGCTGCACAAAATGTTATCTGTGACTAAAGAAACACAGATTTCTTTCTCAGTTCCCTAAAACTCCCCCTTCCCCACTCCCTAGTTGCTTAAAAAGTCCCTACTTCAGCTTTTTGATGTAGACATATTTGAAATATCTTGCCCTCTCATCCTCTTGCTTTGGCCAAATTGAACAAATCTTTCTCTCCAGCCACTGATATCACAATGTTTTGGCTTACTAGTGCATCAGATATACAAACCTGAATTTTGGGAGGTGATTTGGTAACAATATGACTGATGGAAAGTAACAAAATAAAACTGGCTAACCAAACCAGAAACACTGGAAAGTTAATAACCAGTTCTTGGAGGGGACTGCTGTGGGAGGCTATGTCCGGGGGAGAGAGGGGAAGCTGGGGCCTATCTTTAGCTGTAGTTATAATTAGCAAAAAGCCTCAGTGTGACTGAACTTTCCAAGACTTGGAAGGAGCCTTTGAGGGCAGTGGGCAGAGGTGGCCTACTGGCATGTGGGTGAGAGACCTGCAAGGAACTGGGGATCAGGGGGCCTAATCCTTGACACTGGCACATCTCAAACACTGGGTGGTATCTGGAGTGGTACCAATTACAGAAATGAAATAAAGTGGGGTTGGCCACTCCTCACAGCCCTTACCATACAGCCTGCCAGCATGCTATAAACAAGCTAGGATACTCCTGGTGGGCATCCCAGAGTATTTATACAGAGTAGAGACTTGGTTGTAGAAGACAAAGTACCTCCATATACAAACACTGCATTGTCCTCAGTGGAATGGGTGCTCAGAATCACAGCATCTCTTCCTCCCAGCTCACAGGCCAAAGGATGGAGCTCAGAAAGAAAACAATGCATTCTTTCATAACTGTGTGGTTAGCAATGGTGTGATGTGAAGGCAGGTGTAGACTCTGAGCAACTCCCTTCTTTATCCTCCAACTCCTACCACTACCCGCATCATTGGCTGGATGGCTATTAAGACCATGTAAGGCTTTTCAGAGTGGCAGGGATTCATCACATTCCGAGGATGGAATGATTAATATCTCAGTATCCAGTGTTCTGACCAGGGACTCTAAATGTGTAGACAAACAAAAAATGCTAGAGTAGCAACTTCTTTGTTCCCAGGATTTTAGTGCCAAGTGCACTTGCCTCAGAGCAGGGAGGTCTGGACTCAAATCCTTACTTAGTAGCTGTGTGACCTCAGGTATGCAACTTGCCTTGTCTGGGCCCAAGCTTCCACAAATGCAAATACTGGTAATAAGACTGCCTTCTTGGAGCTGTGGGAGACAAAAGGGCTAGTCTGACACAGAAGAAGGGTGCAACCATTGTGTGTTGGATTGTGCTACAAAAATTACTCCTGGAGGCCACATAGGCCAGGAGCATGTGCGTCTGAGGGCTGGCAGCGGTGAAGTGATGCTAGTAAAGGGTGTCATGCTAAGAGTCCTGGGTGGGTTGTAAGAACACTTGCCACAGCAAACCCCAAACAAACGTTCTGCTTTTGACATTGGGATGGCAGAACTGGCCTGTTTCCCCAGAGACAGAACTCCAAAGAGTCTGCCACTTTCCACCCCCCTCAGCCTGTACCCTTCTTCCAAAGGCTTGCTTTTAGTAAGCTTGTTAGGCAAATGTTTCTTTTCTTTTTGAGGCTTTTATAGCTGCAGGGCTCCACGGGAAATATCTTTGCTAAAGACGTGCTGTAAAACACCCCATGTTATATCTGGGGAAATGCCTTTTCTGAGCACATTTCCCTCTGGATGTTGCTATTTTTAAAGCTCAGCACAAGGTTCAAAGGGAGACTCAGAGCTGGACATGTGAGGGGTAAATTCTCTCTGCTGAGGAATGGAAACACTTGCTCCTATTCATTTCAATAGGAGTTCAGCCTTTGTGTTGACCAGCCATCAACCACCTCTCTCCTCAAAGTCTTCCTAGCAAGGACATTTATTAGTGTTTCTACAGAATTACTCCATTTACCTGACCAGTCGGAAACCTGATACATGAAGGCAGGCAACCCAGTATACCAGGAGAGCCTGTGTGCTGTATTTTCACACCAGACTCTTACGTGTGTTTAAAGCTTTCAGCGGAATTTTCCATCATTTCAAAAATGAAATAAAAACTCTGAGAGTTGCTACTTTTAAACAAAGAGGGTTTGGAATATTTATTATTTCTTTTCTCTCTCTCTTTTTGTCCAAGTGCTTTCAGATGGTGAGATAAATGACTCAGATTTGCACCTGGATGTTTCATCTCAAAGATCTCAAAGCAAGGTCCCTGTCTCTCTTTTAACCCATTGTTGTCCTAGCACAGCTGCTGCAAAAATAATTGGTTTTACTAGAGATTGCACAGTTGAACCAGAGCCATTGCGGGGGATGCCAGCAGTTGGAGAAGCCCCTGCCCCAGACTGACTCCCATCACAAAGTGAATCCTGCACACAGAGCAATGACCTCCAGGCACAGGCTGCATGGACCATAAAACGGGAAAAAGAGCTTAATGATCATAAATACTAGCTGGTAGCAGGCATTCAACCACGGACTTTGAATCAAATGGGTTCCAATCCCAGCTCTGCCCTTGACTGATTGTGCAGCCATAGATGTTATTTAACCTCTGAGGCTCAGTTCCCTAATCTGTGAAATGGGGTTAGCGTTGGTTTCATTCATGTCAGACTTAAACGAAACAGCATGTGTTTTGCCTTTGGTTTTTCTGGGTCCTAAAGTTGTACAATTTTTTTCCTCTACTCAAATATTCTTTTTCCCTGTTGGGTCATATTTGGCCCCAAGATGTGAATTTGGGAGGCACTGTGGATATTAAAACTAGATTGAATTAAAATAGAATGCAGATGACTTGAGTGGAGCTGATATCCTCTGGCTCCCCACAGACCCCACCACTTCCTAGAGCCTCTTACCAGTCTGATTCATAAGGAGCTGCTGACCCTGGAAGACTGGGAGTTTTAATCCCTGATGACAAATGTCTCTTTCCTACATATTAGGAAAGGTTTGCATTTAGTTGCCTATTCTCTAAGTGACTCAGAGTGCCAGGAGATCAAATGTTTACAAAAAATATATTTACTCATTTTTTTTGAGAGAGAGAGAAGAGAGACAGACATTGATCTGTTGTTTCACCTATCCATGCACCTACCAGTTGACTCTGTATATGCCTGGACCAGGGATTGAACCCACAACCCTGGCACATAGGGATGATGCCCCAACCAACTGAGCCATCCAGCCAGGGCAATGGAGGTCAAATTTTATGATAAAGCTAGAGTCCGACTGCTGAAGTTCCAAGGAAACCTGGGAAAGCTAGAGCACCTCATTCCATTTTACAGGGTCTTTAGGAAGCCACTGCTTTCATGATCTCAAATTTCTAAGGTAAGATAGGAAACTGAGGGAGATAGTGACAAAATGATTTGCTTAATCCTGAAGATAATTCCAATGTCTTCCAGAAACCCAGGGTTTCTGCCTCTCCACTGGCTGTAAGTTTACATGGGGTTGTTGTCCCCACAGACAGAGAAGGGCTGGGGACCACACCCATCTACTAACTCAGGTTAGTCGCACCAGTGGGTGACCCAGGCAAGTCCTCTCATCTTGTAGAGCCTCAGTCTGCTCATCTGGGGCTGTCCTGTGCGGGTAAGCACACAGCACTCACCTAGCACAGAGCATAAAGGCCCAATCAAAGGCAGAAACAGATAGATTGGTTCACTGAGGAGCATCTTAATAGATGAATCCCAATATCTGGGGCTTTGGAGTCTGCTCAGACCCAGTGCCTCAGGTACATTATTGACCTTGACCTTTTATCCATGCTGACCTTTGTGCCTGGTCCCAGAGGCAATGACATTGACCAATGGCACAACCTCCCAGCTTATCTCTCCCAAAGCCACCTTGCCTCTTCCTACTAAGTTGCTGGTTTTGCTTTTATTTATTTATTTATTTTTAAAATTTTATTTTAATTGCTATTCGAGTACAGTTTCTATCTTTTACTCCCATCCCAGTCCACCCCCTCAGTGCTCCCCACCTCCCTCCCATTTCCACCTCCCTTAGTTTTTGTCCATGTGTCCTTTATACTTGTTCCTATAATCCCTTCCCTTTTCCCCCTGAAATTCCCTCCCCTCTCCACTCTGGTTACTGTCATCCTGTTTTCTATTTCAATGTCTTTGGTTATATTTTGCTTGCTTGTTTGTTTTGTTGCTTAGGTTCCTGTTAAAGGTGAGATCATATGGTATTTGTCTTTTACTGCCTGGCTTATTTCACTTAGCATAATGCTTTTATTTTTAAATCTTTCTTCTTTTCTTCCTTTCTTCCTC
>PVKM010012339.1:0-19036 GCA_004027735.1 Carollia perspicillata | reverse complement strand
AGCTCTCAACACTTACCTGCTGTCCTACCTGTGATTGAACCAAATTACTGGTGTTTTGCAAATGAGCTGTCCTCTCTCCATGCTAGAGTTCATTTCTTGTGCAGTTTCCTCTACCTGAACCCTTTTCTTCTGATCTCCCTTCAGCCCAGCACCACTCCCGCAATGCATTTAGCCTGGCTTAAATCCCTCTTCTGTCCTTTGTGATGCTATCCCAATTGCACCACGCTTCCTGCACTCTTGGTCCATGAAGTTGCGTGGGGTTGACACTGATTCCTTTCCTGGACAAATAACCCAGGCTTGGACAATCAGCCAATAAGAATCAGCCCTGGGACTTTCCTTGTAAAGAGGTCCTATTTTCCCACTGGGGTTGCTCATGTAAAGCTGCCAGTGGCCATCTCTGCCTCCACTTGGGCAGAGTTTGGTTGGGAATGAAGCTGAACCAGGGGATATGAAACCTGAGGAGAATGAATGGTGAACAAGATCTTTGAGCCCCTGGATCTACTCATGCCCTAGGTCTTTAGTTTATTCAACAATAAATTTCACATTTAAATTTGTTTAAACCATTTTGAATTAAAGTTTCTGTCACTTACAACCAAAACAGACTTCGCTTATACACACACAGTTTTATCTTGTTAGTGCCATTGCATGTTTAGGGCATAGCTCAGGCATTATGACCACACATCTCTTTCCTCCCCATTCTGAAGCCAGATGGCATCTCATGCATTTCCATGTCCCCATCACTTCATGCAAAGCCTTGACAAAAGGGCAGCAAAATGCCACCGCAAGGGCTAAAACTTGGATTTCCAACTGGTGCCGCTGCCTTCACTCCTCACCAACGCCAGCTAACCACTCCCCCCAACCCCCATTTCAGAAAGACTCTCACCTCTGTCTTATTCCGAGAGAGCACGCTGGCATCGATCGGGCCCAGGGACAGGTTTGGCAGGACAAGGTTGAGAACTTTTGCTGCCAGGACCTAACCAGGGAGGCAAAACAAGGGTGTGAGTGCAGTGGGATCCATGCCCAGCTCTGCCCATGGGACAGTTTACAGTAAATTAAGAAAAGTGACACCCAAACTGAACATCAGCCAGGTTTGTTTTCCAAGGCTGAGTGCCCCAGGACCCTCCCTGCTCTGACTCAGATAGCCTTGAGTTAGTCTGGCATAGATCCCTGTGGGGAGTGGGTGAGAGGCAGCCACCAGGGTTGACAGAGGGAATGCCATGTCTATTTTTCTCCTGCTCCAGATTCTGTGTGATAGCTCTCTCCACAATCACTCATCAGTCATTATTTTGAATTATTTTCAGGAGCTGCCTGGCTGTGCTCTTCTGCACCAGCCACTTCTCAGGGGATCTTAAAAAAAATACCACAGGAGCAGAATTATTTAAGTCACCTGAGAGTGAAGCCAGACACCTTAGAAGGCACAAAAGGAACCTTCTCTGATCAGAAAGAATCTGTTGATCATCATTGTGGTTTCTTGTGGAAAGGAACAAAAACAGTCACCAAGCCTGAGTAGGAGATGTGTAGCAGAGGGAATGAGGCCTGACTTGATTCCTGACTGTGCTGCCTCTCACATGTAGACTTGAGAGATGACCGTGACCGAGCCTCTGTTGTCTTAGCTGCCAAGGGGGACCACTGTGTGCAAAAGCACCAGGCAGACAGTAGATGCTTAGTATATGCTCCTTGAACTTGAACCTGATTCTGGTACAGGACTTCCTGCCCCACCCTACCCCATTTCTCCTGCTGGATCTGGTGTTTACCCAGGAAAAGCATGAACCTGGATCTCATACTTCTGCCCATAGAGGGGGACTGTTCTCATTTCTGCACTGTTCACAGACACTCAGGGATGAAAGATGCTATTCCAAAAGTGAGCTGTGAAATGCTGAAATTAGAATCACCTTCTAATTCATGAAAACAGTGAATTCTCAGTGCATGCTGAGGGTGAATGTCATGGAATTAAGTGATGGTCCCTCAGGACCCTTGGTGGGGAGGCAGGGCACTAACATCTACTGAGTAACAATCTTTTGATGTAGTGGGGACAGTTGTAGGTGCCCAGGCTTTTAATCTTGACACAAATGCTGTGAGGCAAGGAGGTGTCCTGACTTAATAGAAAAGAAAATAGAAGCTCAGCACCATACCATGTAGTCAGCTGGACAGGGGGCAAGGGTGTGAGTGAGGCTACTCTTTCTATTTATTCCACCAGCCTTCATTATTCTTTCTCTCCTCCAATATACTTGTAAGTGCTACAAGAACACCTGGCACTGATACTCTCCACGGTGACACAACTGCTGTACTGCTCAGCTTCCCTTTACACTCACAGCTATAAAATGTCCTGTTCCTCAGGCTGCACAAGCGTGATGTAACCTCACATTGCCAGGGATCAGGCAGGGCTTTGCTCCTAAAAGAACACACATGCATGCACCTATTCTGAAATTCACATGGTCAGTTCTCCATTTTTCAGTGCAAGGATGGCAGCCTTCTGCCTCTGAGACTATCATAGGTCATTGCACCCCAAGCCTGGTGTCTAGGCAAGTAAACCCCATGCATAGTGACTCACCACTATCAATGTGCCAGGCACTACTGCCAGGCTCTGGGCTGATCTGGGACAGTCTAGCAGAGAAATATAAAGAAATCCAACTTGAGCACTAGGTTAGCACTTGAGTTGGTCCATGCAATCTGAAGCCACATGGAATGGTCGTGATCTATATTGGGTAGGTTCATGAGCCAATATAGGGTTATGAACAAGTACAGAACTAGAAGGGCTCAGAATTCTGGGAGTACTACGAAAGGAAAGGATGTGAGTGTTTCCAAACACAGGTCAAATGTCTGTGACCTCCAGGAACTGGAGGCTTCTCTGGGAACCCAATTCAGAGGTTGGTATCTATGCTTTCAAAAGTTGAAAATTTGTAGTAAAGAGAAAACACAGCAGAGAAGAAGTGCACTGCAGGTGCATAGAGAAGCAGTGGACGCCAGCCTCATAGCCTTCACTGGTCTCCAACTGTGTAAGGAGGGCGGACTTTTAGGGATTATCTCTTCCACCAAGGGCAACACTGTTAGGAAAACACTTAATGCATCCCAAAGTTTGTAGAACTGACTTCTCAACATTTTTCTGTATTTGATGACTCCTGCCCATAGCTCCCTGAGTAGGCACAAGGGCTGATGGTTGACTCTACATGTGACCCTGCCATGCCCAGGAATTGAGGGGTGATTGTTTTTGATAAGACCTTGTGCAAACATCAGTCTCCAGACCCTGCTGCTTCACTTGGCCTGTCTGCCTGCCTGACATGGTTTGGCATGGTCTTCTCAAGGACATGGCTGTTTTTCTGCAAACCAGTGTCCTACCCATTTCCAGATGAGATGAACAACAGCCATGGACTTCGGTACTCACCCTGCAATAGAACTGAGGAGAGATACCACGCAGGGCCCATTCTATTTCTCTGAAACCCACCAGCAGATTTCTCATTTGCCAACAATTTATGTTTTGTTGCTCATCACCTGATTCTGCATGGATCTGGGCACACAGGTGCTGGCCATTTGCGAAGAGGCAGATTTATCTTCATCTTTGAGTCCATGTTCCAGCACTTCTTAAACCAAACATTTGTATCCAAAAGGGTCAAGGCCTCTATGTCCAGGAGAAGACTCTGACAGTTTATGCTCAACAAGAATTAGAAATGGTCATGCTATGGCAGGCACCATCCTTGCTCTGGTTTCACAGGGAGTAGTGAGGGGGACTAGAGAGACAGGAAGGACTCTGCCTCCGGGAGACAACTATAGGAAAAAAACTTGTTCTGTGCTTTCCCTGAGTCAGTGGTCTTTTCTTCCCCTTAACAGGGGAACTTTCTGCAGCTAAATGACTCTTTCAGGAAAACAGCTTCATGTGAAGAAAGGAGCATTTCTGGAGAAGTATTTCCTTTGCACAAAATGAATAATGCAAGGGTTTAGTCCCTAGAGGAAGCACAACAATGGCAGATCAGTTGACCACCTTACTACCCGCTTCCAAGTACAAGAAGCCAAGTCCTGGTAAGGACTCCTACAACTGCCAATGACATGTTGCCAAAAGCACAAACAGGAGGAGACATGACAAGGACACATCATGCTTAGGACTGGAGGTGGCAGGTGGCTGGCAGGTAGATGTGTGCAGCTGTATGCTTCCCACCACAGACTCTTGTGGGGGCCGGGTGGGGATGGTGGTGGCAGCTATTCTCAATCCTCTAAGGGAGCTGATGCAGGTGGATTCAGGATGGGTGAATGTCCCTAAAAGGACCAGCTCATGATGACACAACTCCAGTGGCTGAGTGTAATGGAAGACACTGGTGTCGTAGCAATGAGAACTGGTTGTTCAATTACAAATATAGATGAGGGCTCAGTGTGCAGATATCACTGTTCTCCATTCTGCATGGTTAGGTCCTGAAGGATGTCACCCCAAGAACAGAAAAGTCTCAGCCTACAGATGATTATCAAAACCTGGGTATGAGTTAACACTTGGGAGAACGCATTCAGAGGCCTGAGACAGACACACCTCTCACAGGAGAGGTACCACGAGGAAAAATAATGAGGAAGGTGTCTTGAGTCAAGGAGTCCCTTGAAGTGACCTGTGACTACCTCTCTACCTGCCTACCCAATGAGACAGCCCTATGTTTTGAGCATTCTTCTTTTTTCCATTTGGTTAGAGTATTGTCAGCAGGTGTAGCACACCTACCCAGAAGACTGACCTTTCCTAATATTCTATGGCTTTTCTGCTCTGACAGTGACTCTTAGATAAGCAGCACCATCAGCTCCTGTAGTTGTGGGGCCTATCAGATCATAATCTGCATTTTCTCAGGAATCTTTGAGGCATTAGTTTGTGCTCTGAAATTTGAGGGACTGGCAGATGCTGTGTCTCAGAGAAGAATCACAAATGCCTCTTCCCAGGTCCCACAGAGAGATTCTGATTGGTTAGGACCCTGGAATCAGTGTTTTTTTAGGCTCCCTAGGTGAATCCAATGTGCAACCAGAGTAGAGAATGTTCCTGACCCACACAGGTTGGAGGGGAGGGGCACAGATGTCTCAGAAGAGATATTTGGGTGGTGCCAACCCTCAATTCTTTTTCTAAACCTGCACAGTAAGTTCCAAACCATATTTCTAACAGTACTTAATTAGGGACTGGCAATTCATGTCACAGTTAAAAAAATTAGTTGTTTAGCCTCTTCCCCACAAAAGATCCAAGAATGATGCAGGGGCAAGGATGCTTTGAATAGTTGCAAAAGAGAACCCCTCCCCCTGCTGTCCTTTTCAGGTTTGTTTATTTCATTCCCCTAACATCTGATGAAGAAGAAAAGGGTGGCTTGAGGGGAGAAAGAACTAAGCAGAAGCAGTGTTGATTGTAGCAATGAAGGGAGATGGAAAGGCAGAGAAGAGGGACTTGAGGTCCAGTAACAAGGATGCAGTGGGGGATGGAAAGAACCTGGCATACTCCACACCCAGAAGGATCAGTTTTGTCCAGGTTGCCTGAGTGGCTGCTGTTGCTTTCGGTCATAAACTCCTTTGGCCTCCACTGTCAGACATGAGAGCCCTGTATCTATTTCCAAGTGAAGACAAAGGAAGCCATGACACAGGTGAAGGGGAGGTGGAGTGGCTCACCATGAAGATGGTACAACCCAAGGTATTATCATTCTTAATGTCATTTCGACCAAACTTTTTGGATAATCCTGTGTGAGTGTAGAGATCCAGCTCAGGAGATAAAAGACCCTAAATAGGACCCCCTTGAAGTGACAGGCCCTCACCATCATCATGATTCCAACAGGCTAAGTCAGGTTTGTGCAACCACAGAGAGCTCAGTGACACTGACTCAACAGGGACCCCAGGTCTTATTGCCTGAAGGTAATTTGCAGGCCAAGACTCACAATGAATGGACAATCAGTCACTGACTACCAGCCTCAGAAGAGGAGGTGATGAAGTGGAACAATCAGACTTAGAGACCAGGAGCCAGGCAGATTTGCATCAGACCTCCGGTTCTGCATCCCCAAGAAATTCTCTTATCTTCAGTTTGTGTCTTCTGTAAAAGGGGGATAATAAAAACAAAACTTGAAGCGTTGATGGGACGGTTACCTGAGTGAGACCGGATTCGCACAGTGCTAGACCCTAACTGCCCTTCAGGCTTCTGGGCCCAAGAGAATCTCTAGAAGCAGGTGTTGGTTGATGAAGGAATGAGTACATGCTGGTGTTATTCAGAGTGGAGACTTTAGAAAAAGTAAATGACCTGCAGCTTTGCAACAAAGGTCATATCATAGCTAAAACCCCAAATTACAAAAGGGACAATTCCCCAGAAACAAGGTCCACTTTATGAGTAGCAAGAGACTGAAATGTGTTCTACGTCTTTGCTGTGCCCTTATGGGATTCCTGGATTAACTGCAGGCCCATCACTTTAAATACTACTGACTTGCACAAATGCCTGTATTTTTACATGAAGTTTTAATGGCCCCCTAAGATCATTTTAAAACTTCTGCCCATGAAAGACTTGACATGAGGGAGGTAATTACAATTGCTATCCTCTAGAGTGGCTCCAGCAGGTTGACCTGTGCAAAAGGAGACTAGAACTCCACATCTTCTGTGCAGGTGACACTAGTGCAAGGGTCAGAGGATGGCCAAGACTGTCTCAGGAGGGAAACTGACCCTCAAGCAGACATAGAATAGAAAGCGCTGCATGCCCTTGTCGCTAAGTCCTGGGAAAGCACCAAAAACTTGCTGGCTGCTGGGGCTCTCAAAGGATGTGTTGAGGTGATAACTCCTTCCTCAAGTCCTATGAGTTTAGAAGTCTGAACCACAGATATTAGAGAGCAGGGACCTGAAGGACAGAGGTAACAATGCATCAGGGTGCATTGCTGCTGTCAAGTTCATGAGCACAGCTAAGTCCCTAACTGCTGGGTGTAAACATACTTGAAGTTGGAAAGAGTGGCATTCCCCCAGGCACTCGTCCATTTCTGCTCCACCACCCTACTGCTCCAAGGGCCTTCTGGGTGTTGGTCACTAAAAACAGGTGAGTTGTATTCAGTTGGGAAGTGGGCTAAAGTCAGGGAAACCTGATTTGGGTGGGTATTGGGGTGGAAGAGAGCATCCCACCACACTTGCTAGCAGAGCTGGTGCTCAAGTTGACCTTCAATGAGACAATTGGCCTCATTTCCTTGTGTATACGTTGGAAATAATTTTCCTTCCTTATAGGATAGTGACGGAGAGGATATTAGCCAAAAATGCTAGGTTTATAAAGGCCATTCACTTCTCCCTACTTTGCTAGGTGCCCTCGTTGGTGGGGAGTGGAAGCATCTGAAAGCACTGGAAGGGCTGGCTCCTGCATCTGACCTCCAGACAATAGGCAGGAAGCTCTCTTAGAAGACTGGACTCCCAGAAGGCTGAGCCCCATCTGGACCCCAGGCTCTGCCCAGGGGTATTTCAATCCTGACCCTGAGGACTCTCAGGGAAAGAAGGTGCTCTGCAGCTTGCTACATATCCCTGGGTGTCCTCATGGGCAGCTGAGGAGACCCCAGTTAAGCTCAGAGTTTAACATCTTCTTACTTGGGCAGCCATGGGTTTCCCCTCTGTCCCTATTAATTACTCCAGCCCTACCTTCCCCAGAGCATAATCTCCATGAAATGACCTCATAAACAGCCAAGACTTGATCTGATGCATTAGA
Source organism: Carollia perspicillata (assembly GCA_004027735.1). NCBI lineage: Eukaryota > Metazoa > Chordata > Mammalia > Chiroptera > Phyllostomidae > Carollia > Carollia perspicillata. The sequence goes on along the minus strand of PVKM010012339.1, from coordinate 11,376 downwards.
TTTTTGTTTCTAAATTTCTCCTGCTCTCCTTTCCCTTGTGCAACCACGTTCTTAGCACAGTGTTTGGAGGCCAGAAGCCTCTGCTCAGCCCAGCTTGTTGAAAACAGAGAATCCATGTAAAAACCAGATGTGTGTAGGATTGGTGGTAAGGGTGGGGGAGGGAGATCTGGCATTCTCACATTTCAGGGTAGGGAATGTGGACAAAAAGAGGGGTTCTACAGAAGGTAACCTCACAGAGTGACCTGATCCTAGATTCCTAGCTGGGCAGTCATGGTGGGTAGTCACACCCTAGGCATACACATTCTTTACTAAAAGGCTTTGCTTTAAGCGAGCCCTGTCCATTGTTTCTGTGCATCTATGTTAAACATACCTTTGAGGATGCCCCCTTTCACACCCCTCCTTCTCAGATAAAACCACCAAGAATGCAAATAATCTTAACTGTCCTGTAATCTGAACCCAGCCTTGCTTCCTTCTATTTCCATATAATCTTTCTTAAATTCCCTCCTTAATCTCAAGTGCATAAAAGGAATGGCAAAACTGTTGTTCTTTGGAGCATTTGACATGTTGCCCCCTGCCATATGTTGTCAGTTTGGCTCCACTGACAAAAATTCTCTTCAGGTTTGGACATTTCTTGTGTCAGCTGTCTTATGTCACCTTCTACCTGACCTTCTGTACATAAAAACTTGAGATCTCACACTGCCTGCTTTAATGATATCAAGAACCTCTACAGCAGGAACTCCTGGACGTGAAATAAACCTTTGAAAAGTTCTGAGCTGAGTTCTGGGTGGGGAGTCATGAGTCAGAGGACTCATGAGACTCTGTATACTGTGGCCCCCTGCCAATGCCACTGACCCAGGGAAAGGTGCCTCCTGAGTCTCAGCTTTCTCAGCAAGAGGTGGCCTATAGGAATCTGTCTGTCTCTGGAACCATAACAGCTATCCACTGCATATAAATGACCTGAAGATCAGTCAGTGGGGCATCACCTAATCCAGAGCCCATCTTGTGCTAGGGCCTCATCTAAACCAGAACCCATTCTATAGTCAGACCTCTCAATCTCTAGAGCATTTACAGCAGGTTTTCAACTAATCCAGAGCTCACTTTATAATGGGCCTTCTGTTATTCTGATGGAAGGAGCTGTAAGAGGGACTGCTCTGAAAGTGACCAAATTTAACCTAAAACTCACAAAAACAAATCAGCCAAACAAGAGAGAACAATGAAACAAAAAGTTCATGGAGGATGTTCCATTTGTGTAAAACACAAGAGCAAAGGAGGGTGTATGTGTGTCCACAGAAAATGCATCCACTCCCTCTGTAGTTCTGGCTGTCCACTTCCAACTGGGAAAGAAGTCTTCCCTTGTGTAAATGTAGTACATTACAATTTTTAAAAATTAAATTAAAAAAGAGATTCAGTGAGACTCTTTCTGGAAGGTTGTCACACAGAACCAGATGGGTGCAGCGTGATCAAGTCATCTGAAGTGTGTAGACAAATGAATCATAGACTCTATCAGTCAAAACTGCCCAAGAGCCAGGGACAGCAACAGAATCCTTGGGGAGGACATGCCCTCAGGTCTGAGGGCAACAGGAAATCTAATTCACTTTGGTCAATAAGAAGAGACCTACATCCCCTCAGGGACAGCTGGCCCTAGATTTGAGAAGGTGATCTGTTAGCACAGAGCTCTGAAAGGTCATGTTGATGTGGCCTTGCCCAGAAATTCCATCTGCACCAGTGACTCTGGGAGGAAACCTTGTTGGCTCCACCTCACAGCTCAGCTGCCATGACCCTTGTGCACATCACCTGAAAAGCCTCACAGTCTGTGGCTTTTCTCTAAGGGAAAATGTCTACTGTTGAATACATCTACTATCTTCTATGGGGAAACACCCTAGATGAAGAGTATACAGCCTTGGATTCAAATCCATCACACAAGTTTTGTGATACTGGAAAGTTACTCATCTGGTCTAAGCCTCAAGTTCTATCCATAAAATGCAGGTCATGAACTCTCCCTAGGTTGATGAAGGGAGTTAAGTGAGATAAGCACAGCACATGCCTGACACTGAGTTGAGTAAATTTTTATGACTCCAAGAACATGAATGGCAGAGGGAACTCCTCTCCCCTCTGTCACCCTGGTCTTGCTTATTCTACTTGGACAAGAGCCCTTGACTGATTTGGCTCACATTATGCAATTATAGTCATGACAGAAGCTGTCTAAGAGATCGTGTTCTTTCTTGCACATTTAAATGGCCAAGAAGTAGCCACCGGTGACTCTGTGGATGACCTTGTTTCTTTCCATGGCAGAAATACAGTGGCTCTCACCTCCAAGGCTGTCCCATACCAAACTGAAATTTACTAATGATAGTCAGTTTCAATAAGGCAGTGATGATTTCTTTAAAACTGAGTAAAATTAAAAAGAGCTAACCATCTCTTTTCTTCCTCAAATTAAATAAATTGTTCTCTAGTAAACTATCAGATAATTCTAAATTTCTCTTTTGCTCAACCTTTCCTCATTTGAAATTGGTGAAAATTTAGCTATCTAATTGAAAGCCTATGCACAGGACCTGCGGGTCCATTTCTAAGGATTAAAACTGTGGCTGTGGGCTATTAGAAACATTGGAGGACATTTTGATAAAGTTTCATTCCCTGTCCTGTGTTACCCTGTCTGGGTTCTGTGGAGAATACCAAAAGCATCAGAGCTAAAGCAATGATTAAATCAGGGGTCCCAGACCCCTTGGGGCCACAGACCAGTACTAGTCTATGGCCTGTTAGGAATTGGGCTGCACAGCAGGAAGACAGCAACAGGCAAGTGAGCTAAGCTTCTTCTTTATTAACAACCACCCCCCATCGCTCACACTTCTGCCTGAGTTCCACCTCCTGTCAGATCAGCAGCAGCATTAGATTCTTATAGGAGCACAAACCCTACTGTGAACTATTCATGCAAGGGATCTAGGTTGTGGACTCCTTATGAGAATCTAATGCTTGATGAGCTGAGGTGGAACTGAGGCAGTGATGCTAGCTCTGGGGAGCGGCTGCAAATACAGATTATCAGCAGCAGAGAGGTCTGACTGAACAGAAACAATAATAAATCAAGTGCTTGCAGACTCATATCAAAACCCTATCAGTGAGTGGCAAGTAGCAATTAAGCCTCATCTGTTGGCAGGCTATAAAGCCATCCCCCCTCATTCCCCCCCACAGCCCATGGAAAAATTGTCTTCCATAAAACCGGTCCCTGGTACCAAAAAGGTTGGGGACCACTGATTTAAATGATCCTGCTGTCATCTGATGGCCTCCCAGTTCCCCCGGCCTTGTTACCCACCACTTCACCCTTAGTGCTCCCCTGAGAGTTCCCAGAACTGGCTTAGGAAGCCGCAGTCCCACTCAGCACTTGGGTGAACTGGAGCATTCCTAGGAGATACACAGGGTTGTGATTTTCTAATCTCATTAGATTATTAACTGTCTCAAACGTCATGCCCCTCAAGGACAGGTTCATCATATATCAACAACCCACATTCATAATTAAGCAGCCAAGCTGAGGACCAGTTTCCTCTCCTTTTTCAGGGGGATAAGGCACCTGCTCTACTTCTGGTAGTATTATTGTTTTGTTTGCCTTGTTAAAAGTAGCTCAAAGCCCCAGAACCAAGAGGTGAACATGTGTGCCATTATGTAACATTACAACCAGAAAAACAAAATTATGGCTGGGTTAGAATCAGAGGGGAAAGCACTTTGGGGTAGAGGAGAGCTACAGTGAACCAGACTCTATGTTGCAATTACAAATAGCCTGCAATTCCACTTACTGTGTACTTTTGGCTGAAATTGGCAAATATTCAATGAAAATCAGCTTGAGATTTGCATGTGACTTGTTAACAAAGGTTACTTTGCTGGAATCCTAACACATGTAACCCTTTCTCCTTTTAATGTTCACCAAAAAAACATGCACAAACAGGAAGTCACTTTTCCTTTGTCTTTGGGGGAAAAGAGCACCTGATTTAGAACCTTAGAATTATAGAACCTTGGTGGCAATAATGTTCGAAATTTGTCCAAACCTTAACATAAGAGTGTGTTAAGTACAAGAATGGACTTTGGCCCATTTCCCCAGATTCTAGCTATAAATGGAGGACCCAGGGAAGCTGTAGGAGTTTCACAGAATCAGAAGTCCATTTACCTTGAATGTTGTTGCAGACTCAGGGTTGGCCACAACCAAAGGTGAAATGAGAACCATGCCCGAGAAGTGGCCTGGCTTCTCTGCAGCCGTGAGGATGGCAATGGCACCTCCCTACAACGCAAAATGGACAGAGTTGCTGTGTGCTGGCTTCAACCAGCACATGTTTTCCAATGAGCTCCATGGATGAGGTCCTCCTAAGCCTGGCCAAAGAGCCCAGAGGCAGTCCACCTTGGAATAGGCAACACTGAATGTTGGATAAACTGGGTCTGCAATTATTTTATTTTACTTTTTTCCCCAAGAGCAAACATTTCAGAGAGGTACAAATAAGGTTCCTACTTGTGGGCTGTAAATTAAACATCTTCCTACTTTGCTTCAAACCAAAAGCTGGCAGACATCCAATTCATCCATTCTGTCAGGCTTAATAAGAGGGTATTTTCTTTCTTTGTTTCTTTCTTTTTCTCTCTCTTTCCCTCCCTCCCTCCCTCCCTCCCTCCCCCCCTCCCTCTCTTTCTTTCTTTCTTTTATAATCTGATGATAATAAGAGGTTACTACACTTTTCCCTCTGACTCAGAAAGGGTTCAAGAAAAATATTTAGTGAATGTGGACGGTGCTGAAGGTCTGAGACCTTGACTGTTTGCTGAAGTTTGAACCAAGGTAATTTGAACCAAGGGTGGAAAGGGCAAATGTTTACAGGGGCCAGGCAGGTCAGAGAAATGCAGGTACAGAGCCAAGCTGTGATAAAGGGGGTGGAAGCTCTGCCCTGGAGTGAAAAGTTCCCCAAATTAAAAATCAGGCAGTCCAAATTCTCTGTCGGCCACATGTCAGGTTGTCAGAGGAAGATTTGCCCTGGGCACTGCAAGTTCAAGAACTCTCAATTTAAAGATTATACTTGGTTAATTGTTACAGGGTTTTATAAATTTAAAAGGTGAAAGGGATTTTGAATGACCATTAATTGAGTCCATGGGGAGCCTTTGTCCCTAGCTCCCATTTGTACTGTACAGCAAGCAGGCAGGACTGAAGCAATGTCCCAGCTCGGAGAAGTGGCTCTGCAGGGAGCAGAAGTACCCTTGAGAGCATCACTATGAAATAGCACTGAGGTGGAAACAGGGTTAAAAAAAAAGTTTCCCAAGATGCCCCATACCTGAGCTCCTCATTAAGGACTGGCTGGCCACCTCCTGGTTCCTTGGGCCCTTATGGGAAGTAATGGGGTGCTCTGAGCTATTTCTGGGGCTGTCTCCAGGACTCTGAACCTAACCTGTTTCCTAAGCACCAAATAGCCTGGGAACTCCAAGTGCAGGGCCCGCAGAGTGGGGTGTGCCAGCCAGGTGGGGAGAGCAGATGAGGCAGGGAGGCAGGGCTGCCCTTTCTTTATCACAGGGTTCTCACACTGCCTACTCACCACAGGCCTGATTTGGACTCGGTCTTCTATGCTCTACTTACCATGGAGTGGCCCAGAAGGAAGACAGGAAGCCCTGGGTAGTCTTTCTGCATGATTTCCACATGCTGTAACACATCTCTGATGAAAACATGGAAGTCAGACACTACCATCCTCTCCCCTTCGCTCTGTCCATGGCCAACTGGAAGGGAATGGGAGATGAGAGAACTGCAGTAACTAGGAGGTTGATCCTTGCCAAAGCTCACTGGTTTCTTCACCAGAATTACCAGCCACTCTTTATTGAGAACCTGAATGGGTCATTTCACTGAACCCTTTCTAACCACTATTGGACATGGGAATTAATCTCCCCTCATTGTGCAGATTAGGAAGTTGAGGCCCAGGGTGGTTAGTGTTATAGGGTGAAGCCAAGAGTGGGGCCCCAAATAGGGATTTGGAATGGGGTCCAGAACTCAAGGTGCCCAGGAAATATTAGAAAGACATATAGGATGTCCTCACCCCTCCCACCCACAGGTGTGAGTTGGGGGAAGGGACACACGGAGCAGGAACAGAGCTGTTTTGTACAGCCACAGCTTTGTAGCTAACCTCTGGCATGGCCATTTAACATATCTATAACTTTTAACTGGCTGCATAGATATGTTAAATAGCTGTGGCCATGCTCTGAGCCAGGGGGATGGAAGGGACTTCCCCTCCAAGATGTAACTGGGGCAGGTCCCCCAGGTGACAGTGCCTGCATGAGAGCTTGGAGATGATTGTTTCCACGACATGGGGCCACACCTGCCCAGACTCATGATGGCAGCCCAGGAAAGCTGGAAGGATATGGGAATGCTGGCAAGTGTAGCGGATTGTAGGAGGAGTCAGAAATGGGGCTGCAGAGGAAGATTGGCATGGGGATTTAAACCCAGACTTGGCAGCCATTGGAGGAAGAACCACGCACTTCTGGCAGAGTGAGGAAACCTGCATCCATGTGAGAAGGGAGAGCCACTCGCCGCTTTGGGGGAGAGGACCTCATGGCTGTGGCAGTGCAGAGAGAGCCACGCGCTTTTGGCCAGAGTGGGGACACCCACAGCTTGGGTAGAGAGAATCACCATACAGCTTCGGCAGAGTGCCAAACTCCCCCCTCCCTGCAGCTTTGGTGGAGAGAAGAGGATCATGCAGCTTTGGGGTGCTCCCTTTGGCCATGTAACCTGGGAAACAGGAGAGGCTCTGCCTGGAAGAAGGGTGAAAGAACTCTTGCCAGTAGGCAATGAGAAGGTGCCACATGGCTTTGAATTAATTGGAGATCCTGCCTGGATGGTGACACAGCTGATGGTGCCAGCAACCTGAATCACAGATACCTGATTCTTTTCTGGAGTTACAGTACCCTGAATTAGGGCAGGGAGAGAAGGAAGCACTGAGGGCGTCTGAGGGTACCCAAAAAAAACTTTGATATTTTAACAAAGACGTTAGGTCACTACTTTAAGCCTGTATAGCATTAAATAAACATTTCCTCTCCTTTTCACAAATCTCTGGCATTGCGAGATGTCTTTCCTTTGGCAGAGGACATAATGAACCTAGTGGGGGATCCTTTTAATAAATAGTATATTGTAACCCCCCTTGGCCCTGTGTGTGTCTGTGTGGGTGTATTTTATAACAGTTTTTGGCATCCCTGGGTGGACCAGTAATTGCTCCCTCTGGTCTGTTCTGTATTAGGAACCAATACAGAAGTGAACCATACTGCATGCCCTGTCCACAAAGCCAGGATGTCTTCCTTGTGGCTGTTTCCAAGGAAGAAAGCAAGGCAGGTATAAGGAGAAGCTCACCAAACCTGATTTTCTGCAAAGTTGTCAAGAGTAAGACACGAGGCTCAAAATTTTCCTGGGTTTTCCTGGTTCCTTGATCCTCACAGTTGTGTTCTAATGTTAGCCCTTTACCAGATAAAGTGTCATCTCTTTTTATGGACGATATGACAAACATAAAAACAGTCAAGTGTGCTCACTAGAAATCTTCTCAACAAAGCAATAAAAACAGGCCAAGTTCTAGCCCCCTGGGATTTTATTGGGTTGGCCAAAAAGTACGTATGTTTTTTTCTGTAAAATAAAAGGTGCACTTTTAATTTTCACCAATAATTTCATTGATTTAGATATTTCGAGTATGTCAGCTATCTCCTGCATGGTATAACACTGGTTGTTTTCAGTTAGTGTCTCAATTTGATCACTGTCAACTTCAACTAGTCTACCATGGAGCACCATCCAGCAAGAAATCTCCAGCAAAAACTTCACAAACCACTTTTGAAGTTTCCATCAGTTACAGCACCTCCTCCATACACTGCAAAAATCTTTATTTTCACATTTCAGTTGTATTTTTACCTTTCTTGAAATAATAAAGCAAAATATGCTGAAAATGTTGTTTATTTTCTTACATCTTCAATATTAAAATGGCTACACAAAAATTCACAAATTTTGAAAAGCTTTTTAAGTGCAGACTAATATGACAGCTGTCACAGTACAATCTAAAAAAATGTTTCAAACCAATTTAAAGACAATTAAGCTCTACTAGAGACATCTTATGGATAAAACCAAATGGATGTTTCGGCCAATGCAAATTATCTAACACACATCTGGACTGTTCATTTCCCCTGTTCTTTTCTTAGGATCTCTCTACTTTTGCCCCTCAGAAGGACATAAGTCACTATAGAAACAGCACACTTGCTGTGGCTTCCACATTCAGGCAGAAAGCAGCTGATATGATTGTTTGAAAACTACAAAAAAGAATGAGCTCTGTGAGAAAGTGGACCACATAGCAAAGAGTATCTACCCAAATCCTTCCTGCTGCTTTTTCAAGGAAGCTATTACAGTAATAGTTATAATACTTATTTCACAGATGAGAAGGATGAAGATTCATCATCACCTGAAACTGACTGGCTGCCCAGACCTCAGTCTCAGAAACTCAGTGTGGTCAGAACACAGACTCTTATTTTCTACTCTCCTGTCCCCCTCCCCCATGTGTCCACACCTTCCCTCTCTATCCATTGGATGAAGCCCAGGGCCCACCAATCCTGTCACCCTTTCATCGGTACCTTCAGTTCCCTGGCCTCTCTGAGGACTTTTTCCCTTTTAAAATTTAATTAAATTTAATTTTGTATTGTGGTAAAATATACATAACACAACACTTATACCATCTTAACCATTTTTTTAGTGTACAGTTCAGTGGTATTTAAGTACATTCGCAATTAACCATCACCATCATCCATCATCAGCACTTTTTCATCTTTCTAAACTTACTCCATACTCATTGTTATGGGCTGAATTACATGCACCACCCCTCCCCTGCAATCCACATGTTGAAGTCCTAGTCCCAAGTGACTATTTGGAGACAGGACCCTTTAAGAGGTACTTAAGTTAAAATGAGGTCACTAGGGTGGGCTCTAATCAAATAGGACTAGTGTTTTATAAGAGGAGATTAGGACACAGACACACAGTGGGAAGACCACATGAGGACACAGGCAGAAGATGGCCATCTGCAAATAAAGGAGACAGGCCTCAGTGAAACTAACCCTGCCTTGATCTCTGACTTCCAGCTTCTAGAACTATGAGGAAGTAAGTTGTGTAAGCCACCCACTCTATGGTACTTTCTTATGGCAGCTTGAGCTGACTAATACTTCCAATGAACATTTACTACTAGTTCTCTTCCCTGTAGCCCTTGGCACCCACCCTTACATATTCTGTCTCTATGAATTTGACTACTTTAAGAATCTCCTATAAGTGGAATCATACAATTTTGTCTCTTTGTGACCGGCTTATTTCATTCGCCATAATGTCCTCAGGGTTGTTCCTTGTTATAGCATGTAACAGAATTTCATTCTTTTTTAAAAAAGATTTTATTTATTTATCTTTAGAGGGGAAGGGAAGAAGAGAGGGAGAGAAATATCAATGTATGGTTGCCTCCTGTGCATCTCCTGCTGTGAACTGGCCTGCAACCCCGGCATGTACCCTGACTGGGAATCAAACCGTGATCCTTTGGTTCGCAGGCCCGCACTCAATCCACTGAGCTACACCAGCCAGGGCTTAGTTCTTTTTTTTTAAAGAATGAATAATATTCTATTGTATGCATATATCTATCACATTTTGTTTATCCATTCAACTGTCAGTGGACACTTAGGTTGCTTCCAGCTCTTGGCAACTGTGGGTAATGCTACTATGAACATCGGTGGACAAATATCTCTTCCAGACATTGCTTTCAATTCTTTTGGGTATAGATCCAGAAGTGGTATTGTTGGGTCATATGATAATTCTGTTTAGCTTTTTGAGGAGTAGCCCCTCTGAGTTCTGAGCTGTCTCTCTCCCTCCTTCTCTCCCTTCCTTCCTTCCTTTCTTTCCATGAGAATTTTTATAAGAATTTATTTGAGCCAAACTGATGACATATGCCAGGGAGCAAGATCTCAAATGCTTCTCATTTTCTTAACAGAAGAAAAGGCTGGTAAAATACAGCCTGGAACAAGGAAAGAAAGATTAAGCATTCAAAAAGCAATGCTTGACATTTGTGTGACAGTGTAATTTACAAAGGCCCCATCAGAGTTTATTTCATTTGATCCTCATAACTGTGAATCCAGGATTCTTACCACCAATTTCTTTTCTTTTTTTAATATATTTTATTGATTCTGCCATTACAGTTGTCCTATTTCCCCCCCTTATTCCCCTCTACCCTTCACACCCCCTCCCACCCACACTCCCCCCATTTAGTTCATGTCCATGTGTCATAAGTTCTTTAGCTTCTACATTTCCCACACTACTCTTGCCCTCTCCCTGTCTATTTTCTCCCCACCATCTATGCTACTTATTCTCTGTACCTTCTCCCCACCTCTCTTCCTCCCACTCCTCTGTTGCTGCTAACCCTCCATGTGATCTCCATTTCTGTGGCTCTGCTCCTGTTTTAGGTGACCGCTTAATCTGCTTTTGTTTTAGTTGTGGATGTTAATAACTGTGAGTTGCTGTCCTTTTACTGTTTATATTTTTTATCTTCTTTTTCTTAGATAAGTCCCTTTAACATTTCATATAGTAAGGGCTTGGTGATGATGAACTCCTTGAACTTGACCTTATCAGGGTAAAGCACTTTATCTGTCCTTCCATTCTAAATGAAAGCTCTGCTAGATAGAGCAATCTTGGATGTAGGTCCTTGCCTTTCATTACTTGGAACACTTTTTTCCAGCCCCTTCTTGCCTGTAAGCTCTCTTTAGAGAAATCAGCTGACAGTCTGATGGGAACTCCTTTGTAGGTAACTGTCCCCTTATCTCTTGCTGCTTTTAGGATTCTCTCCTTCATTTTAATCTTGGCTAATGTAATTATGATGTGCCTTGGTGTGTTCCTCCTTGGGTCCACCTTCTTTGGGACTCTCTGAGCTTTCTGGACTTCCTGGAAGTCTATTTCTTTTGTCACATTGGGGAAGTTCTCCTTTATTATTTGTTCAAATAAGTTTTCCACTTGTTGCTCTTCCTCTTCTCCTTCTCGTACCCCTATAATTCGGATGTTGGAATGTTTAAAGATGTTCTGGAGGTTCCTAAGCCTCTCCTCATTTTTTTGAATTCTTGTTTCTTCATTCTTTTCTGTTTGGTTGTGTCTTTCTTCCTTCTGGTCAACTCTATTGATCTGAGTCCCAGTTTTCTTCCCATCAATATTAGTTCCCTAAGCATTTTCCTTCATTTCACTTATCATCGCCTTCATTTGTTCATCTAATTTGTGACCAAAATCAACCAATTCTGTGAGTATCCTGATCACCAGTGTTTTGAACTGTGCATCTGATAGGTTGGCTATCTCTTGGTTGCTTAAAAGTATTGGCTCTGGGGCTTTGAGCT
>PVKM010012338.1:15550-31933 GCA_004027735.1 Carollia perspicillata | reverse complement strand
AAAAGTGCTGCTGGCAAAGGCAGGCACACGCGTGGCCTTTCAGCCCCTGTACAGATGCAGAAGAATATGCTCTGTGCTGAGAGCATTTCCTTACAAAGAGAGAAAGAGCTCTCGGGGCCAGTGCTAGGCGTCTCTCTTTGGGAATATCTTTCCCTGTTCCAGACTTCATGTGCATGTCTCCCTTCTGCTGAAGCATGTGTGTCATATGGCGCCTGACTAGCCCTACTGCTCTGTTCCTGGTGGGGAGGGGATGGGGACGTTCTTAAGTGAGACTGGCTCGCCCTCCCTCATTAAGAGCATTGGTGGAAAACACAATCACTGCAAATACAGTTCAATGACACTGCCTTGATTCATGCCGAGGTGCTATCAGTTTTACACACTGTTTTAAACATACATGTCAATACCGTGAAAAATGCAGATGAGCCTTAGTATTACTGTGAAACAGTTTGAACCTTGCAGATTCCCCAGAAGGGTCTCAGGGACCTCCACAGCTAGCATGGAGGAATGTAGCAACACTGAGCAACACAGAAGTACTAGTAGTAGGCGAGAAAAGGGGTTGTCGCTCCACTAACCATGTTCCCCACTAGGAGCAGATTGCAGCACATGAGGAGTGCATGCAGACCATGCATGCTGGCTGTGGCGGATACTCACAATTGAAGCTGATCTTGCACTTTCCCTTCTCTAGGTGAGTAACGTTTGCTCCATCCACTGCCTGTGTGAGTGGAGCCTTCCTTGGCCACACCACACCAGCGCCAGCTGACCATGGAATGAGTTGGTTGATATCCAGGGACTGCTGGGCCAGGTGGCAGGTATTGTTATGCTATTTGCAGTGGGACCCCTCCTGCTCCCCTGGGGGTAGTGATAGGTGTCACTCGGTTGACAAAAAGCAATTCTGTGCTTGTTGGATTTGCTAGCTCAACTAGACTCCTTCCCAGAAAAACACCTCTTTTACGGGAGTGACTGACAGTGGGATTATTTGGGCTTGGGTGTTCGATAGACATTTTGTACAAAATGAACAAAGTGAGGTTGTCACTTCAAGGGAAACAACTGACATTAATTGTTGCTAAGAATTTGTTCTTTCAAGAAAAAAAGAATTTTGAAAACTGTACCTGCCATATAACTTGATAGTTTCCTAATGTTTAAAAGATTTTTCTAATGAGCATGGTGGCACTATCAACAGAGGTGTGTGTGTGTGTGTGTGTGTGTGTTCTGTTATATTGAATAAAATGTCAACATTTGGGAGATCTGTATAACTCAGATATTTGTTGTTGCAGAGCAAATATAGTGATTTAAAACAACAAACGTTTATTATCACTTAGTTCCTGTGGGTTGAGAATTTGACGCACGTAGGTTGGTTCTGACTTAGGGTGTCTCCTGCAGCCGCGGTCAAGACGTCTGTTGAGGCTGCAGTCATCTGAAGGCCTGACTGCATGCAGCTAGAGCGTCTGCTGCCAAGAAGCTCACTCATGTGGCTGCTGGCAGGTGGCCTCCGTTCCTCACCACAGGGACCTCTCCACAGGCATTGAGAATCATCACAACACGGCAGCTAGCTTCCCTCAGAGCAAGTGAGCCAAGAGTGGGAGGAAGATAGAAGCCTTATGATCCGCCCTCACAAGGCACTGTAATTTCCACTACATTCTGTTCATTAGAAGTGAATCCTATGTACAGTCCACACTCAAGGAGAGGGGGAAAATCAGTTCTGCCTCTTCACAGGAGGAGCAAAAAAGAATGCAGGGGTGGGCAAAAGTAGGTTTATAGCTGTGAGTATGCAAAACACCGTTTATTCTTTTTTTAATCCTTACTTGAGGATCTATTTATTGATTTTATGGAGAGAGGAAGAAAGACAGAGAGAAACATCAATCTGCTGACTCCCACACACACCCCAACTGCGGATTGAACCTGTAACCTAAGTATATGCCCTGACCGGGGATCAAACCCACGGCCTTTTGGTGTATGAGACGATGCTCCAAACAACTGAGCCACACGACCATGGCCACAGTTCATTCTTGTGTTGTTATTTATTAATTACTGTATTTTCCATATGAACAACTGTCAACCTACTTTTGCCCACCACTGTACATGAACATGTGTTATAGGACTTCACTTAGTGATGCAGTATTTTCCAGATAACCTACGTGAAATCACCAAACCACGGTGCATGGATAAAAAATCTACTCCAATTGCAAAATGGCCAAGTGACTTTTTATTGTAACCAAGTTTAAGAAGTTCACTGATGTAGTTTTAGATTGCATAGCGCTACTAACCTGGAAGAAGCTATCATTTGCTGTGTTTTGGTATAGTATCAGAAAAGAGTATCCATGCCTTGGCTGTGCGACTCAGATGCTCAGAGCATTGTCCTGTGCACCAAAAGACGGCAGGTTCGATCCCTGGTCAGGGCACATGCCTGAGCTTCAGGTTAAATCTCCAGTAGGGGTACATTCGGGGGGTTGGGAGGCAACCATTTGATGTTTCTCTCTCACATTTGGTGTTCCTCTCCTTCTCTCTCTCTAAAGTTGGCAAGCATATATCCTCGGGCGAGGACTGAAAAGAAGAAAAAGAATATCCATAATTATCTGCAAGGCTATTAAAATACTCCCTCATTTCCAACTACAGATTCCTGTGAGGCCAACTTTTTTTCATGCACTTCAACCAAAACAACAGTAGAACAGACTGAAATGCAGAAACCGGTAAGAGAATCCAGCTGCCTTCTGTTGAACCAGATAGAGACTTGCAAAAATGTAAAGCAGTGAGGCTCTTCTCATTAATTATTTTTTGCTTTGGAAAGTATGTTTTTCTTATAAAGTGTGTGTATTAATGTGTTGTATTTATTATTGTAATTTTTAAATGCATTAAATATTTTTAAATTTTCTCAGTTTTAATTTCTAATATGGTAATTATTGCTAGGCATTGCTAGGTATTGATTGCTAGGTATAACCAACCCATAAAAACAGAAGGTCTCAATAACTTTTTGTTGCTGTTTTAAATATTTTATTTATTTATTTTTAGAGAGAGGGGAAGGGAGGGAGGAAGAAAGGGGGAGAAACTTCAATGTGTGGTTGCCTCTCACATGGTCCCCACTAGGGACCTGGCCCACAGCCCAGGCATGTGCCCTGACTGGGAATCGAACCAGCAACCCTTTGGTTTGCAGCCCACACTGAATCCACTGAGTTACACTAGCCAGGGCAGTATCCTCAATTATTTTTAAGAAGGTTCTGAAACCAGAATATTTGAAAAGCTCTTGTGTAAGCCACCCTGATAGGCCTGTCACCACTGAAATAGTGTGTTTAGGTACAGGCGTGTGGTGTAGTCCTGGCCAAAGACATTTGAAGTGAAGGTATGGTGTTCAGTTCTCAGTTTAGGGTATTAAATAGAAACATGCATGTGTCTTCAAAGAGATTCATAATGTTCTGTTTCTTAAGCTAGATGATTGGTAAGTTAATTAGCCTCCTTTTTCTCTTACATATTAAATTATTTGAGGTGTGAATATAACAAAAGAATTAAAAGAACACATGGAGAGAAGAGCCCACTTCCTCCACGTAAGCATCGTGTCTGTCTTGCAGCCTATTTGCCCTGTATACTGGGCCTGAGTGTGCATTCTTTGGCTCTAAAGAATTTTGTGCACTTTTCATGGCTCTCTGAGTCTGTGTCTGCAATGTGGTTTTGGTATTTGACTTGTAACCTGAGAGTCCCCAGACCTCCAGCCACATAGGCAATCTTACTACATTCCTATCATTTCAAGTCACACAAAGTCTCTCTGATTCTGGCTTAGTCCATCTCTCCCCCACGGTCAGGCCGGACACCACCGTCTGTCACGTATCACACCGTCTGCCGAGTTCTCTCACATAACACCCTCGTTGGAGCAGATGTCTACTGGGGTTGCTAGTCTACCAGTTCTGAAAACTGCCGCACTCTGAATCCACTTTAGATGCCTTAAGGAACTTACATGAGCACCATCTAAATGGAACCCACAAAAGGATTGTACAAACGCAGGCTCAGCTGCGCCACACAATGTAAACCTCTCCCTGCATGTCACCCCCGTAGTTCCAGGACCCCTCGGCCTCACCGAAGGGCGTGAGGCTAGGTCTCTGGGTTTCTCCTACCCCTCCTCTGAATGTACCTTTTTCAGAAATTCATAAATCAAGTAGTAAAATGAGAGAATTAAATAAGCCAATTAACAAGTTTGAGGGGCTGCCCAAACAAAATCTGGGCTTTTCCACCGTGGATGGAGGGGGAATGACTATCAGGTGGGCAGGGAAAATGTCTGCTACAACTGTCTGTGCATATGTATATTTTGATTCTTTCCACCATAAAATATAGTGCTTGTGTGATTAAAAAAGAAAAGAAAGGCAGTGAATGTGAGGGGAAATGCACAGAAGAAACTAAGAAATGTGTCCCACTTTGAGCTTTCGAGACATGCTTATAAAGGAAGCAGACCCATTTGCTGAAATCCAATTCACTGCTCAGTGTACCATATTTACTTGCTTCCTTTACCTGCTTATAATACTTACAGCCATTCTTACTGGATGGAATTCCTTTAACAACTGTTGAACATTTCTGTAAAATTTTAGTTAGCCAGTCTTCCATTATATATTTGCTTAATAGCAGTCTAAGGAACATTCAGTCTTTCGGCCCAGTTTGTTAGGAGACAGGGGACATCAAAGAGAAAATATTCATGAGATATATGAAAGATAAAGTCTGATAATCCAAATATATAAATCGAACACAGTTAAGCAAAAAACATATGGCAAGATTTTCAACAATACTAGTAGTCAAGAAAAGTACAAGATAAAACAGCAATAATAGTGCTATTATTATCACAAAATATTATCAGCTAGTTAAAACTGTCAGGGGAGAGGGGGGTTGGGGACTGGAAGAAAGAAGGTGATGGGATTAATCACACAAACAAACAAACAAGCGTCTATACAGACACACACAACAGCGTGGTATTGGTCGGAGGGGAAGGGGCTGAGCGGGCAGTGGCGGTAGGCATCAGTGGGGAAACAGAGGCGCGAAGAGACTTTGCTTAGGATGATGGGCGCGCCATACAGTGTGCAGATCATGTTTTGCTGAGCTGTACACTTGACACTTGTATGGTTTCCTGAACCAATGTTACCCCAATAAATTCAGTTAAAAAAAAGAGTGACAGTCTTGGTGTTTTTTTAATCAAGCCCTTCCATATAATTCAATGTTGATATGAGCGTAAACTGGCACAGCAGTTTTGATAGACAGTTGGGCTGCCTTATCACCATTAAAATGGCGTGTTCTCTTTGAGGTAGTGGGGAGGCGAGGATGAATGGGAGGGGCTGGGAAAATAGGTGTAAGGGGAGGGGCTAAGGGACTGGAGTGTAAAGGGAAGGATCCCTGCGTGGGACCGGGAGTGATTTAGGAGTAGGACTGATAAAGGGGGAACCTGACAAAGGCTTGGAGGACCCAAGGGGTACTAGAAAGGGCTGGGGGAAATGAAAACAAATGGCAGTGGGAGGATTGAGAGGGATTAGGAACAATGTTCCAAAAACTTTGTTGAGAAGAACAGGAAGGGAAGGGGTGGATTAGCCCAGACTACACAGGTAAAATGGAAGTAACTGGCTTTCAGGGAACTTACCCAGAGCCCCTGGCGAACAGGACCTGCTAACACTGAGCAAGGCCCCTGTGGAAGAAGGAGGGTTGTTAGCAAACAGGAAACGGTGACTTTCGTAATGCTGCAGACTGTGCCTGGCAGCAGTCTTTGACTTCC
Organism: Carollia perspicillata; assembly: GCA_004027735.1. NCBI lineage: Eukaryota > Metazoa > Chordata > Mammalia > Chiroptera > Phyllostomidae > Carollia > Carollia perspicillata. The sequence continues at coordinate 26,199 of PVKM010012338.1, read as the reverse complement.
TCTCCTCCTGGCTCTGTTTTTACACTGTAGTCCGTTATAAAAGCAACCTGAGATCTTCGAAGTCTCCTTAGTCTGAAGCCTCTGATGGTCATTGGTTTGTGCCTTTCCCATGTGATCCTAAGGTGTAGAATATGGAGACATTTCAGCTGCCTCTAGTGGAAACCATCACTCTTAAAACTCAGGGAGCGCCCCAAATCCTGGAAGGCTGTGATTGCATAAGGGGGTTCAGATCCAAAGACTCTTCCACTTCTCTCAGTTCGAGGTAGGCATGCTTTTAGGAAGCAGAGGGCCCTATGGTCACTGGCTTTCTCTCCGATTCACGACGCTTTCCGCACAGTGAGTCACAGGGCAACCAGACAGCAGGAACCTGCAGAGGGGGCTATTATGGGCTGAATTGTGGCCCCCGAATCCATATATTGAAACCCTAATACCCAATACTTTAGAATGTAACTATTTGGAGATAAGACCTTGAATATGTGATTAAGTTAAAATGAGGCCATTGGAGGGGGCCCCTATCCAATCTTACTGGTCTCTCTCTTTTTCTTAAATCTTCACCCAAGGACATGCTTATTGATTTTGGAGAGAGGACGGAAGTAAAGAAGAGAGGGAGAGAAACATCAGTTGGTTGCCTGTACACACCCCAACGAGAAACCAAACCTGCAACCCAGGCATGTGCCCTGACCGGGGATGGAACTTGCAACCTTTCGGTTTACTGAACTAGGTGCCATCCAAGTCACACCAGCCAAGGCCAATTTTACTGGGCTCTGTATAAAAAGATACACTAGGCATGCATACACACAGAGAAAAGGCTGTGTTAGGACACAATGAGAGGGCAGCTATCTGTAAACCAAGGAGAAAGGCCTCAGAGGACACCAACCCAGCCGACACCTGATCTTGGACTTCCAGCCTCCAGAAGGTGAGAAAATTAATTTCTGTTGTTGCAACGACCCAGTCTGTGGTATTTTGTTATGCTGGCCCCAGAAAACTAATACAGAGCCTTCAGGTGTGAAAGTTAAAGTTAATTCAAGTCCTCCCACTACTACTGAGAACTATTCGGAGGTGCTTCCTTTAAGTGTGGAAGAAGCCCCTGATACACATTTTTACCTTTTTTCAGGAAATGGGGAGCTTGCTCTTCACTGCCCTAAAGGTTCCCAGGCTGAGCCAGTTACCAATCATAAGTTGGTAAAGAGAAATAAGTATGTCTGGCCCATCAGGCTGGGTCTCTCAGTTACTAGGCCTGCCTTCCAACGTTGCTCAAGGATTTAGTTCTTGACTTTGTAGATTCAAAAATGTTTTGGCTCTTTTTTTCAGTTCTGGGCTAAGTGAGTGATTTCCATAGTGGTTCTAAAAATTAACTGGAACTTTAGTTTAACGATGAGAGCTATATTTGCCAAGAAAACTGAACCATCTATGGTAGACTAGTCCCAAGGCATCTTTCCCATTAAGAAGAGCTAAGTGGAGACAAAAATTCCGTCTTGGAAAAGCCTTGTTCCGTGGAATTTTACAGAGAGGTCTCTTCCTTGGAAATGCTTTCCTTGACCTTCCTAAGAAGTTTGGGATTGCCCATCTTCTGGGATCCCAAGGAACCTTGTATCAGAAACCCTAAATTATAGTATTTTAATTAGTTGTTTATAAGCTTGCATTTCCCATTAGACTGTGAGCTCCAAGAGGGAAGAGATTATCTTATCTGTTGATTTATCTTCGATGGTATCTGGACCAAAGTATGTGCTCAAAGAAAAAAAAAACCTAGGAGAATGAATACGTGAATTAAATTATGATATCACATGTCTCTTTATGTCAGCTCTGCCTGCCAAAGGAACCAGCAGATGAGTCATCCCGCATCCACAGAGCACTGCAGGCACAAGGATAAGACCCTCCTCCTCAGCCTCTCCTCCTCCGCTCCCCTGGGTGACAGCCACCCTTCCACAGGTAGTTCTTCACCTTTGTTCTGTTTCAGTTTACAAGTGGACTTTTTCCTGGTTTTATTTACAAAGAGACCCCTTACTCTTTCCACTAAACTATCTCCAAATCACAGCATAGGAGGAATTATTTCTGGGAATGTCTTCTAGAAGCAACATGTCCCCTGCAAACTATGATCCCTATGGACTGTACCTTCCAACTTGGTCTCCAGACATTTAACCCGTCTTACGTTTGGGTTTGCTCACGTCTGTCCCAACTACACTCCCTGGGCACTCTGCCCAGGCTATCACACTCCATACCCCACTTCTTCAGGGCTAGGTGAGGGATTTGAGTGGGATCGTGTAGATGGATGGGTATCAGTAGGAGGATGTCGGATAAATATTGAGTCTGGGATGTCCAGGAACTTGAACTCCATTCGTAGAGGTCAAAAAGAATGAAGAAATTAGGAATTCAAGAAGCTGATTCCTAGCCAAGTACAGGACAGCTCCGGGGTCTCATGTTCCCCGTTAGGCAGAGCTGGAGACCTGAGTACAGAAGGGCCTGAGTCTAAAGATGTGCCATTCTCTTGCTAAGCTGAGAGAATAAGAAAGGGGAGACAACGTCAGACTTGGGAAAGGACTGGGGAGTAAATGACAGCTTGTTCCACTGAAAGGTTCTTTGGGCCCTGGTATTCAAAAAAGCCAGCTGAATTCGGCAAACTCAAGTTTGAACGTTGCGATTTTCTTTGTAGAATCCTTACCCAAATTCCAGTTGGATTATTCAGTGGGCCTTCTACATAGTGCTGAATTTTAAGGTTTATGAGGAAATTCTCACTGCTCTGTCCTCAGCACCATCATCTAAAACAGCGGAACTCAGCAAGTGTGTGCTGAAGCTACCCACAGATGTACGCACAGGTATGTAGAGGGGGGTGGGTGTCCAGCACTGTACTGGTCCAGTATACAGTGCCTGCTCCGACTTCCTGCAGCAGTTAGTGATCATCTCTGTGATGGGTTCACTTCTCCATCCACCTGCTCCCTGGGAGCTGTGAAAGCCCTTAGTCATTTGGTTCAAATGCCCTAGCTTCAGAGACTAGCTATTTATTAACTAAACCGTTGCACCACTCGCTGTTATAGCCTTAAATGAATTTGTGTTAATTCTTAACTGTTTCCTTTTTCTACATGTGTCATTTAATGGTTTGCCTTTATCTGATTTTCTCCAATTTCCTGTGCATTTGTGGTTTACTACAGGAGCTCCCTACCAGAGGCCTCAGGCAGCCACACCAAACGAGTGTGGGCGCCTACGTCTTCTAGGAGGGCTCCCCTGCTGCTCTGGGTCTCATCAAAGTGGTGCCCATCCCAATATTCCAGCCTAAGTTTATTTATGCTGGAGGAGGAAGAATGCCCTTCCCAGGGCCAGTTCTTGGAGAAAAGCATTGCTGACGTAGCCAGAGCTCCAACAGAAGAACAACTACTCTGCATCAGCTAAAGGTTGGTGACACGCTTTTTCTCCAACTCAGTGAAAGCTGCCCATGCTTGCTTTATTTCCCATGAATTTCATCAGTGTATTTTCTCCAAACAACCTTTGAAATAAACAGAAAGCAAAGATTTTAAATCAATAGAATAGCTTTACGGGGGACTGAGAGTTTATGCACCATCGATCCCACATCTATCACAGGGTCTGACATGTAGATTCTCAATCAGTGTTTGATGAAGGCAGGGAAGCGAGGTGGGAGGGAAAGAGGAGAGGAAGAGATCAGAAAGTGGGCATGAATGGAAAGTGTGTGACTGCAGTATTCAAAAACAATAGGGTGATACCGGTTGTGTTTTCAAAGTTGATTAGGTACATTATCACTGATATCTAGAATCGATAAAGCAAATTAAGTCACATTGTAAAATGAAGGATGCATTGATAAAGATAAAAGAGTAGTAGAAAACCAGAATAACAACAAATGTTACTCTTGGGAAGTAAAGCATAAAGATAAACAGCAGTGGTTCTATTTTAAGATAAATTCAAATCTGTGATGTGATAGTCATTTGTTCTCAAAATTCTCAAAAGCAAATTAACCCAACCAAGAACTTCATGTATGGGTAAATGCAGGGGGATCGGGAAGGCAGTAGAATCGATGGTAAAAGGTCAGTTTGGTGTTTAGAAAAGGTCAGCTAATGAGAAATGGTGCACCAAGGAAATTTACAAATAGGCTTCCTGCAGTTGAGATGGATTAACCACACGGTAATTTGGCAAATGCTCAAAAGTGTGTAATTATGTGTCAAGAAAAAATATCTCGGTGCAGAAAAAAAAATTTAAGGAAGTTATCGTTCTCCTAGCATTAGTCTTTCCGTTATTTGATGCCACGCAGGCTACACACTTCAGGTCCCGCAAGCCAACTCTCAGTGACACATCCGTCGCAAAGGAGCACGCCACGCGTGAGGGCAGTGGGGAGGACGAGGTAAGCCAGGTCAGCGGTTTCACAACTGAGGGATGGTTTCTTCAGCAGCTCAGCACCCTGTATTAAAGTTCTCAATGTTAGCGAAAGCCAGTATAATTTTATATTATTTTAATTGGGGGTAAATAAAATGTAACCTAGTAGAAAAACCTAAAAACATATCCAAAGCAAATTCAGAGAAACCTCTCTTTTTGATACCAGCCTTACAAAGATTGTGTTAATGGGGCGTGTGATTTGTGTTTCAAGAGTTTGCCAGAGTGATTTTGACCGTAGCGGTCAGGAAAACTGTATTATAGAGGAAAACTGTTGCTCGTGGAGGGACATGGTGACAGGGGACTAGCAAAAACATACAGGCGTGCCATCTTAGCTGCTGCGGGTCGGCCCCGAAGGCGTAACGCTCCAGGCTTCTGGGCGCAGTAAGCCACACCTGCACGATCGGTCAGCGCAAGAGCCCATGGTTCCAAACGTCAGCCAGTGGCCACTTTTGTCCTGCCTTTTACCATTGGTGCTGCTACACAACATGTTTTCTTTCTTTAAATTAAAAAAAATTTTTTTTACCTTAAATACAGAGTCTGGCACAAATAATGCCCCTGTTTTATTACCAAATCTTTTACTACAAAATCATAAGCATGTAATTCTATAACATAACAATATCACACGCACGCACATCATATGACATTTTAGGTGAACAGTTCAAATTAAAACTAAATTATTACACTCATATTATTACCCTACCAACCACACTCACGCAGGCGTTACTTCTGCCAAACCCTGTCTATTTAAGAGTGAGTTGGCAGATACTTCCACCTGAAATCATCTCTGATGGGCATTCTTTGGGAAGCACGTCCATAACAAAACCATAACGAAAATACCAATGACGGGTCAGGACTATTTCCAAACTAACTCCATGAGACAGATGCACTGGGAGAGAGGCCATCAGAATCCTTGGAGCTCATGGGAAAGTACTGGCGAAATCATATGCTCAGGTCACAGTTTGCTCTTCGTGGCTCTATTTAAGAAGTTAGTTAATGTGTATATGACATTGAGCTTCAAAGTCCAGGTAATAAGGAGGAAAACAGAGTGGCAGAGAAAAACAATGTATGCCGTTACTTCGTTGCTTCCCCTCCCCCTGTGGAGGGCCCCAGGCAGCAGGACTCGGACCCTGGAGGGGACCAACGCAGGGGGCAGGGTCTTACCTCACCAGAGTACAGTACTTTTGAATTAAATTATAAACAGGGATTATGCTAAGTTTTCTTACTCACACGGCGATTCTCCTTGTTGGAATTTCATTAGGCTTTTAAATAATAGTCGTCTTTCCTACAATCTTGGCGCGAAATTCTTTGCCTTACTTTCCTGGTAGGGATGTGATCTCTGACCCCGTTATGTGCTTTTGTTGTGATGCTCTTGGTTTATAGAAGCGCATGCTGTGAACGTAACAAACAGGACATTATTTATCTGCATGTGCGGTGAGACGTCATTATCCTTTTCAAGTACTTCCTTTCAGATTCCTTCTCACGTGGGAATTTTTCACTGACTCCTGACTTTGAAGTTAGTCCAGCCTCATGCCTGGCAGAGTGGACAAGGGGTGAGGGCTGGCCAGGTGGGCCCCTTACGCAAGACTGCAAGACGTCCTTCCAGGCTGCTTCAAAGGGAAGCTCCATGCCTGAGGCGGCAGTACACCGGTGCCTCCCTGGAGGGAAGGCGCTACCTGCATTTTGCAACCTCTCATGTGGTGTTTTCAGACGCGTGCGTTGAGAAATGTTAACCCTCATAAAAGGTGTCTCTAAAGTCAGCTTCCACAGTTGACAAGTCTCTGTGTTCTTAAAAGAGTATCTGAAAGACAGGAAAGGGAGCTGGAGAGAAGTTCGCTTCAAATGAAAAGGCAGGATGAGATTTGAAAAACTAACTGCCTCCTCCCTCAAGAGTTCTGTTAAAACTCTTCACTCCTCAGGTGCGGGCTGCCTGCCCATTACGACTTCCTTCCAAAGAGCACAGCTTGGAAGGGGGCGGGGAGTAACTTTAAGTGGAGAAACCTGACAAACAGGACCTCAGCCAGGTGACCAACCGCCAACTCAACTGTGATAACTCCTGCTGACAGCACAGGGTATGGCAAAAGTAGGTTTACAGTTCTTCGTATGGAAAATAGCGACAATAATTAGTAAATAATAACACAAGAATAAACATATATTTTGCATACTAACAACCATAAACCTGCTTTTGCTTCGTTCTCTACTCATTCATTCATTTGCGCACACCCCTGCACTGAGACAGCGACACCCCGGTTACCTCTCCCAGTCCAGTCCGTGGGCTGCTCCTCATCTGTCCATCCTTGAAGGCAGCGCTTCTCATCCACGTTCATGTACCGACTACCCTACAGCTTTCTGTCTGCGGCTTTGTCTGCCACTTACATGCAAAAAATTCTCTGATCTGTAAATAGATGCGCCTGCCTGAAGACGCCCCCAGTTGGGCGTCCCCCCCATACAACATACGGCAGCATTTAGCACTCCTCAACACTTGCTGAGCCCTCTGCTCTTCTTGTAACCCCTCTCTTTGTTAATAGTGCCACCACCCCATCAGATCAGGAGCTCACCCACAAGGCCCCTCAGCCACCGAGTTGTCCAGAGTCTACCGTCTATAAGTTTTTCAGGGCCACGCCCTCCTCTCCAACCTCAGGCCTTAGTTCAGCTTTTCACCTAGTCTCACTCCTGAGACAGCTTCATCCCCTAGCCAGACTCCCACGGCCAGCCCCATCAAGCCCAGCCCTGCCCACTCAGGAGCATCTCCAAAACACAGACGTGCCCATGCTGCCCCCGCAACCCCGTCCCTGACAGCCCTTCAAGATTCCCTCTCACCCCTGGAATAAAAGCCAGGCTTGTCAGCCAGGCACATGGGTCCCTTCACGAATTGCTTCCTCTTGTCTTTCTCACCTTATTTCCTGCCATGGTCCTATATTCACCTTCTGCTTCTATTCCTCTACTGGGAATTTCCCTTTCCCAATTTCTTCCCATGTTCACCTCCTACTTGGTCTTCAGTCTTCAACCCAAACTCCCTTGGGGAATGTTCTCTGAGCATTCAAGCCTGAGGCAGGTGCCCCCCAGGCCTCTTCCCTACTGATGTCACAGATGTCCCCCTCCCTCATTCTGTCCCCCTTCCCCACTCCTCCACCCCGCTCTACCTTTAACTCTGGCATTCATTCATTCATTCTCTCATTCACTCAGCAATTGGCTAGTCTAACTACCAAAAGTACAGCAGTGAACAAAATAGAAAAAAAACTTCCTGCTTTCTTGGGGCTTGTACTCTTCTCACACTCCGATTTTCCTGGCTGTTCCTTAGGAGCTCTTTGCAGGTGAGAAATGTTCTCCTGTGCATCTTAAACAAATTCGCATTGTACCTAATACGTAGTCGGTGCTCAAAAAACATGAGGAATAAGTAATTGAAGGCCCCTGGTTTTGTTTCTTCCATCCTCCATGGTCAGAGTTAGGGAAATGCTTTCAACTTCTGAGGAAGAAGAACTTTGATACACGCTCCATCCACCCCCCAAGTCCTCCTCCCAACTCCATTGTTTTTTTCCCTTTGGGCAGCACAACTATAGTGACTTATCTGCATGTTTCCCTCCAAGGTTCTCCACTTGCCTCCGGAGAGAGCAACTGACACAATCCAAATATTATAAGTACTGGTTGTTTGTTCTTAATTCTACAAATCAAGCTCTAGATGAAGTACAAACAACTATATTTCTAGAACAGAACGTAGAAGTTATAAACCTTGGTGCCATGTAGCAGTGACGGTGAAGGGCCAGCAGTTAGGGACAAGACAGGGCCAGGAGAGCAGACATGGAAGGATGCACGAAGTAGGGTCATTTCTTTCTCACAGAAACGAAGTCACGAGATGCTGCCTTAGGTGCACTAAGAACTAGAAAATTATACTTAAACTCTGTTGCTTTTCTTTTCATTGGACAGCCTTTGATACTATTTGAGACTCAGGTATATATTGCTTATAAATTTTCAACAACTAGTTGGCACCAAAAACCAGTGAAGGGAAGACAGTGTGTTCATCATGGAAGTGGGGCAACAGTCACCGGGAAGCTGGTTTAATAGTTTCCTCCGGAGTGTGGGGACGGGCGCTGGGAGGCAGATGAGTCCGGCATTGACGGCAGCTGGTGACATCAGGGAGGTCTCGCCGCCCCAACAGAGCTGAGTCACTGGCTGATCAGTGGCTGACACGCTGTCCTGACTGTAAGGCCAGCACGGGGGCTCCCTCCTCCTGGCCCCCGGAGCCTGGGGAACAGGCTTCTGCAGATTCAGAGGGAGGTTCTGGGAAGTCCAGCGCAACCTCCTGGAAAGCCTTCCTCTGCTGGCAGAGGAGGTGCGGGCAGCTGTCCTCCTTCGGCTTTGTCCCCATTTCTGATGGCGCCCTTCTCCTCCGCCCGGTGGAGCTCTCGGACAGAACACAGACAGCCTCTGGCAGTGGAGGACCAAGACCAGCGGGTGGCCACACGCCGCCTTGTCCATGAGCCGAGTGTAGGATGTTCAGGCTTTTTATGCCTTATCTCCTCCCTGCCCCCAAATGTTCCCTCTTCATGTTTCTGGGTTCTCGATTATGTAGGGGACAGAGAGAGAGAGAGAGAGAGAAAGAGAGCTGGCCAGCCCAAATGTGTCACCGTCAAATTATGTCTGGTGAGGGAACAATTGATTCCATGGTCCCATGGAAATCTGTAGTATCGGGTCCTTCCTTCCGGGCAGGCTGGATGGAGGGCAGCCCCTACCCTTACCCAGCTCAGCAACAGTGCTCATGCTGGCTTCAGGAGTGACTGTGGACACGCGTCATAGACGGTGCTTCATAGACGGTTTTGGAGAGATTTCAACATAAGGCCATTTTTCTTTGTAATTCTTTGGCTCTAAGAGTATATCGCAGTTGGCTCTGGCTGAGTCTGGGAGAGAGTTGGGTTGTCTCCCTTTCCTGGATTTGAACAAAAGGGAAGGGATCTGAGAAGCACGCCTCTGATCACACACTGCTCTCACTGGCTGCTGAGCACGAGTCTGGTGATCACGTGTTCTTGCCGGAGAGGATTCTTCTGGGAAGGCTTGTGAGTCAGGACCTCCAGAGTCCTCCAATGGGTCACTTCAAATGAGTCACCACGCTCTAGGACGCCTGATGAGTAAGTGGACGATAATGCAGCTTGCCTTCACCGCTCCTGAAGGCTTGTGACCCTTTTTGGGGGAAGGTCAGCAATGGGAAATGTGTCACCACTGCTGCCCTTTGCTGCTTTCAAAGACCGCATCAGACCACCTTGACATCTGACTTTTCTTCTAATCTTGTTTTTCTTTTTCCTAATGTTTTTTTCCTCCTAAATTGAATCATTCCGGGCTCTTGCTGGTCTCCCAGATGAGTTGAATTTTCCTAGCCCGTCATTCAAAATCTGGCCCCTTTTCATTTTCCCACTTGGAATGCCCTGCTATCTAACCAAATTCACTCGATAGCTGTTCCCTGAGCCCACCACCCCTCCCACCGTTATTCCTGCATCTCCTCCTGTCTGGATGCACCCACCACCCCCACTCCTCAGTTTTGCTTTTTCTTCTTGTGTAACTCTGTTGAAATCTTACCGAAGCCCCACTCACTCTGTGGAGCTGCCCGCATCTGCCCTAGCGCTGGCTACTTACCCCATCTCTGAGCCTATACCTCTAACTGTGATTGGGCCACCCTTGGAACTGGGCACAGCTCTGTCTATGGGCTGTTGGCATCCTATCTGCCCCTCCTCTCCTTCGTGTTGGGGACTTGTCTTCCATTTCGTTGTAGTTCCAGGAGCTTGGGGTGGGCAATAGTATGTCTACAGCATGTGACAGCTGGCCCCAGACACGTGCAGGTGAGGATGGGAGGGTCCACTGCCCTGAGCAGTGGGCCAGTGTTTGTTCCCAGAGCCCTCAGGTTCCAGAGGGACCTGCCGCTGAGAGCGCAGGGGAGGGGGCAGAGGGAAGACACCCGGTGTGGCTCAGCTCTGTAGCACTTCTGTACTGAGGTTTCAAGTAACGTTAATTTAAAAAAAAAGAGTCTGTGCTGAAAATTTGAAAATCATCAGATTCAGTGCTATTAGTTCCATGCCTACTGTGATAACTAGGAGGAGAAATTCTGGCTCACCATCAAAAATCCTGTGTGCGGCATTGAGAAACCATCAGGAAAGGGAGTATTTGGCCTAAAGAGTGGGCATTTTGCATAGTACCAAGAAAAAACATCTGTCCTGTATAAAGAGATTTCTTAGACAAATGCATTTGCCAAGACCATCTAAATTCTATAAGTTTGCATTTTCGGTCAC